>PKMM01051647.1:308812-327581 GCA_002933915.1 Eutrema heterophyllum
CTATGTCTTGCTTTTGTTCGGTTTTCTTTTGTGATTTAGTTATGTGTGAGTAGTTTCATTATGGATTGTGGGAATGGTTGATTTAGAGGGATAGATGATGATCTTTTGATGTTTAGAGCAAGATTATAGAAGTTCTCATGTTTAGAAGTGGTCTTAAAGCTAGGATTGAACTAGCTACTCAATTTCTAGATCATGGTCAATTTACACTTGGAAGAGGTTTGGTAAATTGTCTAGAGGATTTCTAAACATGTTTTTGATGCTTAGCAAGGTGGAAATCGTGACTAAGAATCATTAATTGGCTTAAAAGGACATGTGTTTTATGCTTGTTGATAATTTGGTTGCAATTGGAAAATTAGCTAATTCAAATTATCAATGAAAGGTTTAGCATCATGGGAGTGAGTTAAACTATTTGTGTGTTCCCTGCCATAGAATAAGCTCATTGAGTGATTAGGAACATCATTAGTGAATCATCGAATACTCCTAATCGAATACCGTTCCCTACGATCCATATCTTTATCTTCTTGTTTAAAACCGAGTTTAGTGTCTTGTTTTCTTTAATTATGTGTTCTTAAAACTAGCTTGCAATAATTTTAGTTGTCCTGTATGTTTTTATTCTTTGTCTTTTATTTTTTAGGTTTTATCGTAATTAGTTCTTAGAACAAAAACAAAAAAAACCGTTTAGCTTAGCTTAAGTAGTTTCTTGTATTCTTATTGTGCTGTTCTTTCTCTCTGTGGATTCGATCCCTAAGTACTAAAACGACACACCATTATGATTGCGGTAGTCTACACATTAGGGTAATTGATGTGTTGAGAAACAACTAATCAATTTGGCGCCGTTGCCGGGGAGATAGCAATAACCATTAGGATTTGGATTCTATCTAAGTCTAAGTATTTTTCTTTACTTTGTTACTAAACTACTCTGTTTTGTTTGCTCTGTTTTTGAAGGTGTATGCACACAAGAAGTCAAGGGCAAGAGAACTTGCAACCACTTGTGCTAGATATTCGAAGGCACGAAAGAGATAATCAAAGAGCAACTAGAGAACGTGCTGAGCACGTGAGGCATTTAGGCATGGACGCCCAGCGAAATGATCCTCCTCACCTAGGAGAGAACCAACCGCCACCACCACTAGACGAAGTCCAAGGATTGGGCTTAGACCTGAGGCAGCCAATCCATCCTCCTAGACAGCCACAAAGGATTGATGCATTCGATGAACCCATTACACAAGGGGTTCTAACTGGGATAAGGCCACCACCATTTGCGAACAACAACTTTGAGATTAAATCAAGTCTCATTAACATGGTGCAGAACTCAAGGTTCTTAGGAATGGCTTTGGAGAACCCGATCGATCACATCGATCAGTTCGATTGTCTTTGTGGAACGGTAAAGATGAATGGAGTCTCTGAGGACGTTGTTAAGCTAACTCTCTTCCCATTCTCTTCCCATCAGTTCGGGATCATTTTTCTTGTTTAGCTGGTCAGTTGGAGTTGGGTGCGAACTGATCACGCATGTGCGAGGAGCGGTTCTCAGTTTGCACTCTTTGATGGCGCACAAGCGAGACATCGATTGGTTCCCCTTGAGAGTGAAGATTCTGTATGGTGTTAAGTTGGTGGTATTGGTGGTAAGTTGAGATGACGGCCTTCATTGCGAATAACCACAAGGTTCCGAGTATGACGTTGTAGATCGCTGGTTTGTTCAAAACCAAGAATTTCATTACTTTTACTGTTCCGCCGACGTAGATCGGCATCTTGATTGTTCTCGCGGTCATGGTCTATTTTCTAGCGAATCCGGTCAGAGGTTTGATGTATGGCTTGATTTCCGAGTCTGGGACGTCCATGTCAACCAAAATCCTTTCAACAGTAACGTCGCCGATGAGTAGCTCGACGACCAACGGGTCGTTATGGGGCATGTAGAGCCCAACCGTGTCAGCTTCTGTGAAGATTATGGGCACGCCACTTTCTGGGACTCTGTTGTTTCGCTGTGCCGCAATCGCTTCACGGCTGTGTTCCTTGATTGCCCGAACTGAGTAATTGCAAGACTCGATTGCGCCCATGATCATGTGAACCCTCTTTCGGGCTTTTGGGATCGTATGATCTTCAGGTTGATCCTCACGATCGCGTTTTGGCATATCGGTATCGGCTTTATCCTTAGCTCCCTCGGGGTTGTTATCTGTGTTCTGTTTCTTGGTATTTTTACGGCGAAATATGTTGTTAGGTCGGGGGGCGGCCTGAGGTGAGATATCTCCGTTTCTGAAGCTTCGAAGCAGCAGGTCCCTGAGGTGTCTGCATTCCTCGGTACTGTGACATTTCCTTTTATGAAATTCGCAGTATGGTTCAGTATCGCTTGCAGGGTCCTTTGGATCGTCTTGTTGTTCTTCCGGCCTGACCCAAGTATTCCATGGTTGCTGTGGAGGAATGGCGCTTACTTGGTGTGTCGCAGGTCGTCGTTCAAATTGAGATCGTAGCTCGCGGGCACTTCGCCGCATCCTGCTCCTCCTCGGTTTGGAATTTGAAGCGGTTCATCATGATGCCGAAGGAGGTCATGAAGTGTCGGGGGTCCGAGTTACCTTCGTACTGTGGGATCTTGATTCTTTCTAGACGTCAGACTGGGATGTCGAGAACTCGTTGTGTGAATGGGGTTTTCTATGTCTCCTGGATCACACGGTTGATCTCGGGTGCCGAGCTGGTGGCTTGGTGAAATTTGGTGAAGTTGGGCTTTGACGTTGCCGAGTTCGTGATCCAGGGACGTCTGATCGGTGATGTGAGTTTCTTGATTACCGGTTGATCCGGGAGCTGGAGGTCGGATGGTGGTGTTTTGACGTGATTCGGAGAATAGGTTTCGACGGAGATCGGCGAGCGTCTCTTCACTGGGTCGGAAGGGCGTTTGTCTGATCCCGGTGAGCTGGTCACGGAATTATGTTTTGAGTGGCAAGTAAGGTGTCGAACCGTTCGTCGTTCTTCTTGGCGAGTTCGGCGAGCTGTGCGGCCATAGCTTGTAGAAGAGTGGCTTGGTCGACTGGAGCCGAGGTTGCGGTAACGGTAGCAGTTCCTGGTGGAATCAGTGCTGGTGTACCATCGCTCCCGTTGGGCGGAATCCGACCTTCCGGGGTGTTATCGTCGACTCCGTTATTCTGGGCATTTAGTGTCGGATTAATCAGTGGTTCCACCATAGCTGAGTTTAATCACCGAGATCCGAGAGTTTATTGTTTTGTTTAGAAAAACTCCTGCCCACAGACGGCGCCAATTGTTGATTCTGAAAAAATCACACAAGGGGCAAAACAGTAAACTCAATGAATCGAATCTCGTTTTATTGATTAGACTCGGTGGAGCTACATGATTGCTAGATCGTAAAGAGGACTTAAGAACTAAGAAGATAAAAGCCGAGTTCTCTTGCTCTTGAATCTCCTTAGGTTTCGTAGATGATTGTGGATGTGTTGAATGTGGCGAGGGCTTCCTTATTTATAAGTTTCAGAGTCGGTCTAAATCGAGATTATTTCCTTTTCCTAGTTCCATCAGGATAAGAAAATCTTCCTTTTCTCCCAACGAAATCGGGAAAGATTCCGTAAATTTCTGAGGTCGGCGCGTTTGGCAGCGAATTGGGCTTTAAACCGAGCTCGGCCCGTTGAGTGCGATCATGGGCCCCCTTCACTTAGTTCGAACCGTCGTAAACCATGATCAATTGGGCCGGTCTCGGTTCAAACCGGACTAAACTGGGGAGTGCTAAACTCACCTCCAATAGTTCATACTCTCCAGTATGGATCTGGGAAAGAGACACTTACCGTAAATGAAGTTGTCACTTCTGCTTATTCCAAAGAAGCTGAACTTAAGCAAGAAGGGTTACTCAACAAAAGTAGGCCACAGGGATTTCAACAAGAGTCTGAATCTTCGGAGCAAGTGGTGAATCCATGGGAAGTCTCAGCAAAACACGGCGGGAAGATCGATTACGACAAGCTTATTGACAAATTTGGCTGCCAAAGGCTTGACGGGTCACTGATTGATCGTGTTCAAAGACTGACTTCTCGTCAACCACACGTATTCCTCCGCCGTGGTGTCTTCTTCGCCCACATGGATTTCAATGAGATTTTGGACGCGTATGAAAGAGGAGACAAGTTCTATCTCTACACTGGAAGAGGACCTTCATCAGAAGCTTTGCATTTGGGGCATTTGATTCCTTTCATGTTTACCAAGTAAGTGAGATCTTGAAGCTAATTTTTAAGGTAGTACGGGTCAATGCACGGATGGTCTTACTTGTACGTTATGCTCGAAATGGCTTATAGATACTTGCAAGAAGCTTTCAAGGTTCCCCTTGTTATACAGCTCACGGATGATGAAAAATTCTTGTGGAAGAACTTATCGGTGGAGGAATGTAAAAGACTTGCAAGGGAAAATGTGAAAGATATAATTGCTTGTGGATTTGATGTAACAAAGACCTTCATTTTCTCGGATTTCGACTATGTTAGTGGGTAAGTCACATTCGAATCTAGGATATTGCTCAACATCCTATCTTCTTTGGTGAATATTGCTTTAGCTCATAAGATGGCTCTGATATTGTATCCTATACATGTTTGGGTGTTTGGGTTTTGATGTTTACAATACATTTTTCCTGGCTGATAATGTGTGAAAATTTTTTTGTGTGTAAAGTGCTTTCTATGAGAATATGATGAAGGTTAATAAGTGCATTACACTTAATAAGGTGACTTTTACTCTCTATCTCCTTGAATTGCACAATGTGGCTGATGTGTTTTATAGTTGTTTTGAGTTCCTTGTTTTCATTTTTTTTCGTTGTTAGGCTGTGGGAATCTTTGGCTTTTCCGGTGAAGATAATATCGAGAAAATCAGTTTCCCTCCGGTGTGGGTACACGAGAATTCTAATGCATATGTTGGATAATTGTATTCCATATGTTGGCCGGCAGCTCCATCTTTTCCTAGCTCATTTCCACATTTGTTCCCTGGCGCGCATGGACAACCTCCGTTGCTTGATTCCTTGTGCAATTGACCAGGTGTGCTGTTTTCTACTTTATATCTTAACCAGTTTTGGTTTTGGAAGATAAATAAATTCTCAGTGGTGTAAAATGTCTACCAGCTTGGAACACTTTCATCCAAATTTACTCTCTTTATGTTCTTCGTTTATCATTATGTGTTCTGCGTTTGTATTTATAAATTACAACCAATCTATTTGCTTTTGGTTTTGTTCAGGATCCTTATTTTAGAATGACTCGTGATGTTGCACCTCGGTTAGGCTATGGCAAGCCTGC
Organism: Eutrema heterophyllum; assembly: GCA_002933915.1. Classification (NCBI taxonomy): domain Eukaryota; kingdom Viridiplantae; phylum Streptophyta; class Magnoliopsida; order Brassicales; family Brassicaceae; genus Eutrema; species Eutrema heterophyllum. The sequence goes on from PKMM01051647.1 coordinate 314,065, forward strand.
TCTAATTGAGTCATCGTTTTTTCCTGCTCTGCAGGCAAGTGTTTTCTTCAGTAGTCTAAGGATATTGCACGTTATATATATGCAGAGCCGGCCCTGAGTTTTAGAATACCGCAAGCTAAAAAAAAAATTTTGGACCACTTTACCATATTAAGTTTCGAATTTATGATTTTCTGAAAAAAACTTTTATAATATTACCACTAAACTAAATAGACTTTTTGAAATTTAAAGGTCGAATTTTTTTGATGAAAACGAGGGCCGCAAGTATGGACTTGCTCTGCTTGGGCTCAGGGCCGGCTCTGTATATATGTACTTATACCTTCTACGCTACACTTTTTTTTGCTTTCAAACTATTGAATGCCTTAGTCACTTTTCGCAGGGAGTGAATGGAAAAATGTCTGCTAGTAACCCGAATTCCGCTATCTATGTGACTGATACCGCAAAGGAAATTAAACACAAGGTGAATTCTGTAATTTGAAATCATTAGATACCAGTCCTAATAATGAAATCAGATCATTGCTTCCAATATGTAATCTTGATGCGGTTCCATATGCAGATAGACAGACATGCGCTTAGTGGTGGGCAAGAGTCCAAGAATGCGCACAAAGAACTCGGAGCAAATCTCGAGGTACCAAATTCCTGGATTTGGGAAATTTAGAAGGACTTTCCGTTAAGTAATTGACTAAGTAACCACTCTGTATCAGTAGCGGGTTCTTGCAAAACTGTTTTCTTGATTCCTGATCCTACCGGTTTTGGTGCTATAGTAAACTAACTCTTTTTCTACTATTTCACAGAAAGACATATCGTTCAAGTATTTGAGTTTCTTCCTCGAAGATGATTCTGAGCTTGAACACATTAGAAAGGTACACCTTTCAATAACTTTGTTATTGAATGTGTCGTATCGGGGTTTTCTGAATATTTTACTAAATATTTCAGGAGTATGGGAAAGGAAATATGCTAACCGGAGCTGTAAAGGAGCGGCTCGCTGAAGTGTTGACAGAAATGGTGGAGAGACACCGCAGGGCTCGAGCTGCCGTTACCGATGAGGTAAAATCGTCTTTCTCAAACTATCAAGATTTAATATCCAACTTTATGGAACTTTTACAAACAAAATTTTTTGAGATGGTGGATGCATTCATGGCCGTGAGACCTCTCCCAAGCATGTTCGATCGAGTAGGACACAGAAACCAAAAGAAACCCTTTTGGCAGTTCCTCACAACTTCACATCACAGGCGTTAACTGATTTTCTCTTCACATGGAATTAGACATCTTTCGGTCTATAAGTGTTTTAGAAACTGTATAGTTGGTTGTTATTTAGATATTTGAAGGATGGATGAAATGATCTTGGAATTGAACTATAAACTATATAAGTTGATTGTTAGAAAAATATGATTAATCATTAGTTTTTTTTGTTTTTTAATGGCACCAAGTACAAGGATCATCAAGTAAATTCCAAGTACTAAAAATTTTTACATTTAAAAAAAAAAAAAAGAATCCAAAAAACCATGCAAGTTCTCCACTCCTCTAGTCTTTAGAGAGAGTGCAAGTGTCCACCATAACCTTGACCGGTTCTTTTAACATTTCCCATCTCCATTTCCCGTGTGGTCTGACGACTCTGACCCTCGGTGCTCCAACCGGTCGAGTACAAATCATACTCACTGGTTGCATTACTGTACTCGCTGCTCGCACTAAACTCTACCTTCTTGTGTCCCAAGAGCCGACATTTTCCTTAACTTGTTCATGCCTTCATTGTCTTGGCTCGAGTCATAATCCGTGTTTCCTCCATACGAGCTGTACACATTGCTGTCACCCGGTCTGATCCCTTGGTTCAGATCTGACGGCGATATGTTTCCTTCTAGCACACGCGCAACCTGCTCGTTTTTTTACACCTCAGTCATTCGATTATTAGACACACAAGCCCAACATTATGAGACAATGCAAGCATGGAATAGCATTATTAATATTTGGTAAAGTGAAAGAAACAAAAAAGTGCCGCTAAGGAAACATTTTGCCCCATCGTTCGGGTCAAGTCATTGTTTTATTCAAGTGGTGGTAGGGCTAGGCATAAACACTGAACCAAACTGAAATCGAACAGTAAACTGTTTTTACGGAAGAAATCGAAACCAAACCGAAAATAAAATTTAGTACAATCAAACCGACCCAAATAAACTAATTAATTTTTGTTTTTTAAAGCCATATTTAGTTTAATTTTATGCTATAAATAAGTTTAATTATTCGAAATAAAAATAATTTTAATTAAAACTGTTTTTTTTTGTGCAACTAAAAAAAAATTAGTCAAAAACCAAAAACTGTGGTTCTAGCTCAGTCTACATATTTGAAAACCGGAAAACCAAATGCCCACCCCTAGAAAAGAATGATTAAGCTACCTGGTCCATGCGAGGTCTACGGCGAGCTGTATGGCGAACACAAGCTGCAGCACAAGCAACCATGCGAGCCATCTCTTCTCTATCATACTCACTATTCAGCTTTGTGTAAACCAAACCTTCAAAGCTGCTTTCCTCAAGTGCTCGTGTAAGCAATGGTCGTGCCTGTTCCAGTTATATCACACATATCTTTTGCTTTATTCAACTTTCAAATTGTAAAAAAAAAAATCTTATTTGCAACTATATTAATTACCCAATCAACCAAACTGTTATCTGCATAGGCATTGTTTGCATCAACAGGTCGACGCCCGGTTATTAGCTCCAAAAGTACAACTCCAAATGAGAAAACATCCGACTTTTCTGTGAGTTTTCCGGTAGAAGCATATTCCGGAGCCAAATACCTAAAATCAAAAACCAATTGATAAGGATTCATATACACTTTGCAAACTGGTTTTATAAATGTACATATTTAGCTTCAAGATTATCTATACCCAAAGGTTCCCATCACGCGTGTAGATACATGAGTGTTTGTATCCAAAGCAATTTTGGCAAGACCAAAATCAGCAACCTAAAAGATAGAAGAGAGCTTTAGTGACACAAAATACAAAGATGCTTCACCAAAATATCGTGCTACGTACGTTACATATAATGCCTTCATGCAAACAAAAAAAAATAAAAAAAATCATACCTTTGCTTCAAACTTGAAATCAATCAATATGTTTGCCGCCTTGATATCACGGTGAATGATTTTAGGATTGCCTACAAATATATAGTGCATCATAAACAAACATGGCCTATATTTATTAAACAGCTACACATATTTTTCAGATCCTAGACTTACAGTTTTCATGAAGATATGACAATCCTTTGGCAGAACCAACAGCAATCTTCAATCTTGAACTCCATTCCATCGGAGGCCGTCCCTTCCCTGCCACAAAATCATCACTAATTGAAACCATTAAAGCATGCTATTATAAACCATAGAAGAGTTTTAGTTTTTGTCTAACCATGGAGGTGAAACTCGACAGTGTTGTTTGGAACAAACTCATAGACAAGCAATCTTTGAGCATCGGCGATGCAATAACCGACAAGCGCAACCAAATGCCTGTGGTGAACTCGGCTAATGATCCCTACCTCTGCCTGAAACTCTCTCTCTCCCTGAGCACTCCCTGCTTTCAACTGTTTCACAGCGATTTCTTTTCCATTACGCAATATACCTCTGTACACATACCCGAACCCGCCTTCTCCTAACCAGTTGGACTCAGAGAAGCCATTGGTGGCTCTAGATAGCTCCTCGTAAGTGAAAGTTCCTTGATAGGTGCCTAATGCAAGGCCTGGATATGGTTGAGGAGGAACTGATTGATCCGAGTAGTTTGAGTCGTAGCCACCACTGCTGCTGCTGCTCAGCAAAGGTGGCTGACGTGGTGGTACAGAGGGTGGCAGTGACGCCACCACGCGATCTAATGGTTGCTGCGATGCATTTTGTTGCTGCTGTCCACCGTAAGGGCCTCTAGCTGAGAAACAGAGGAACATGAGATCTTTAAAACGGTTTCTCTATGGATCCATATACAAGTTTGATTGAAGATGTCTAAAAAATGTAATATAGTTTTCACAAAATGCATATTCATATATTTAATTGAGAAACAAGAAAATGTAGATAAATTCATAGAATTGAGGAACAATATTTATATAGTTCAAGATTTGATTTCTTGGTTTAGTGTAATTGATATCTTTGTTTTACCTTTAGGAGCAGGAGGTGCTTCATCGTCTCTTCGTCGTTTCTTCTTACAAAAGAAACAAATCAAAGTCAATGCCACAAGCACAGCGACTCCTCCTATGGCGATCCCGACCACCACTCCCGTTGATAATCTGCCGGAAAAGGAAGGCGGAGGAGACGGCCTCAAGGGAGTTAAAGGAGTGGCGGGAGATGGCGGTGGAGGAGAAGGCGTCAAGGGAGAAGACGGAGGTGGTGAAGAAGGCGTCAAGGGAGAAGACGGAGGTGGTGGAGAAGGCGTCAAGGGAGAAGGCGGAGGTGGAGACGTCAAATCCAGGTCTGAAGGAGGAAAGTCGGGAGACGGAGACGGAGACGGAGACGGCAAATCCAGGTCTGAAGGAGGAATGTCAGGAGACGGAGACGGAGACGGCAAATCCAGGTCTGAAGGAGGAAAGTCGGGAGACGGAGACGGAGACGGCGCCGATGACATCTCTCCCCACAATTAAAGAGCGGGAAAAGACTTTAGTTGAGTTTTGAGTAATTCTATCTGAATTTGGACAATGGAGTTATTTTGAAGCCAGACGATAATTTTGAAAAATAAAAAAAGTTTGGTCTAAAGATTGTATATATATCTAGAAACTGTTCAACATTTCCTGTTCTTAGAATATTAAATTTCATAGAGGAGAATGCGTAATAGTATTACTTTTTGTATTTATGGAAAATAATTGGGATTGTTCTTGATCCAAAGCGAATGAAATTATTACGGGAGTGTACACGCACAAACTCAAGGCCACCTATTACATTGACAATTCTCCTAATTTTTTTTATTATTATTATCTAACATCAAGTTACACCAAAAAAAATAATCCAGTAAAAACTGAAACAGGCAATAAATAAGTATTTTGTTAATCATATTCAATCAAGGTTCTTAATAACAGGCCAATTATATATCAATGGGAGGCTGTCAGAATTTCCTGATGATGTTTTTGCTCTTCAGATAATAATATAAGTATATGTAAATAATATAAGTTTTATGTAAATAATTTTAATAATTACAAGATGTCCGACTCTGGGCCGGTTATGGAGAAATACAATGAAGTACTTCGTATCCTAAGGCAATTCGCCTAACACAACATGAAGATTGATGAATCCATCTCAATGTCGAGCAACATCGACAAGTTACCACCTTTTTGGAAAGAAGTAGTAAATGATGAGATGGACTCCATCATGGGAAATAACACATAGGTCTTAACGGATCTCCCACTCGGTTGCAAGCCTTTAGGCTGTAAGTGGATCTTCAGAAAGAAGATGAAAGTCGATGAAACAATCGACAAGTTTAAGGCTTGAATGGTTATATATCCAAGGCTTTAAACAAAGGGAAGGTATTGATTATTTTGATACCTATTCTCCGGTTGATAGGATCTCTTCTATAAGATTATTGATTGCTTTGGCGGCTATTATTGATCTCGTGATCCACTAAATGGATGTCAAGACGACATTCTTGAATGGTGTTTTAGAAGAAGAGGTGTATATGAAGCAACCCGAAGGGTTTATCATGATTGATGAGCATAAGGTGTGTAAGTTGGTAAAGTCATTGTATGGGCTAAAGCAAACACGTAAACAATGGCATCAAAGGTTTGATGAAGTTGTCTTGTCGAATGGATTTAAGTTAAATCAGTCGAAGAAGTGTTTATATAGCAAATTTGATGAGTCCGGTAATGGAGTAATCATTTTCTTGTATGTTGATAACATGTTAATCTTTGGCACCGATCTTAGACAAGTAGAGCTTACCAAATAATTTTTGTCATAAAGTTTTGCCATGAAAAACATGGGGGAGGCGGATGTGATTCTTGGTATTCAAATCAAGCGTGAAAGCAAAGGATTATCTTTGACACAATCTCATTACATTGAGAAAAGGATTATCTAGGGACTTGGTAACCAAGTCAGCTAAAGGGATGTGATTAAAGTCTACTTGAAATCTTTAATGGTGGGATACCTAATTCCCCTCTAATACGGCATTAGAGGCTGAATTCAATGTGGAAAGCCCACACTTAAAGATTGAAGCACTAGTTTATATCATCCCAAAGTAAAGGCTTAGACCTGCAATAGAGGGTTAGGTTGAAGTTTTCTTTTTAATAGATCTTTTGAAAAATTGCATTTTGCGGGTGCAAAATTAAAAATATCTAACTATATGGGTGTGAAGTGTAGCCGCTTCAAGAAGCTTGGACTTAGCATTGTATATGCTCATGAATGGATAAGGACACATGGCTTATAATAGTGTCAAGTATAAACACTTAAGAGTAGTGTGTGAATTCGTGTGTGTATTATCTTCATGTGCCCAAAATGAGTTCAAAGGATTCAATCCATAGGACATCCTAATTCTTGGGCATTTGAAATGTGTAATATCACTAAGATGAAAATTCAATCATTACGATATTTTCATTTATGCATGAGTTTGGTTTATGTGTTGTCTATCGTGTGAATCAAAGATTACACTTAAATGGGGGAGAAATGTTGAAGATTTAAGTGTTACGATTACTATATTAACCATTGCAACTCTTGGGTTTATGGTTACTTTACTAAACCATTGCAACCATTAGGTTTATGGTTACTTTACTAAACTATTGCAACCGTTCCTTCATAATCCCTGGGTTCTATAAAAGATTGAGAGAATCTTTGTAGAGAACATAAAAACAAAACAAAAGAAACTCTTTTTGTATCTCTTGTATCTTAGCCTAGAACAAGAGAGAACTTTGATTATCTTATCCTACAAGGGATTTCGTGTGACCCAAGGCTTTGATAAGGGTCGAAATACTCTTAGAAAGTGCTCTCGTACATGATTCAATCATTATCCAAGTTCACAATTCATCATGATCCGGATTTCTACAACAGTACATAAAATATGTTAAGCATGTACATAGAATATGTTATATAGAAATGTTTGAAATGAGTTTAACATTATGTGGATACATATCATGTGTTATGCTTATTGGCGTTAGTCTTTGGACATGTTTTCCTTGAAGACCCTGAAGAAACAGCTACTGAACCGTAGTTGATCTGCAGACTTTGAAAAGCGTAAAAGCGCAAACGAAGATGTTGATGTTAATGAGGATGGAGATGATGATCACTTGAATGAAGAAGAAGTCGATATGGTAATATAATGTAAAGAGAATTTCTGTTGTTTTGCAGGCTGAAAAAGACAATGACATTACTTTTAGAGTATATGGTAATCACTGTAGGGGTGGCCACGGAGCAAATATCATGGATTTTTTTGGTATTTGCGATCCGCTCCGGTCAGATATTTGTGTTTTCAATTCGTTTGGATTCGAAAATTTTTGGATATCCGTAAATGCGAATATCCGGAATTTCAATATATATCCGCGGATATCCGATCCGTTAAAAATATTATAAAAAAACTAAAAACATAGATTTCAGAAAATTAGATAAAAAGAAAAATTGTTTCAACGAAGAAAGAGAGTAGATCTCACGCGCTCCACATTTTTTCTCTCTTGTTTCCTCCACTTGGGCTTCTCCGGTTGCCGGTGCCGCGAGGAGCCCTCCCTTTCGTTGTAGCTGCTCTCCATGATAGCGGTGGTTGCAACGAGTAATCGAAGTAACAGCTTTCTTCTCTCCGGTGGTGCTGTGGCGTGGTTCAACCGGTGTGGCGAGGCGGCGTGGTGGCGGATACAAACGGCGACTCGTTTCATTACTTTCCAGAAGCTCGGGAGCTGCTAGAGGCCGGTGGCGAAGGAGATCGGAGAGGAAGTTACGATGGCTGATAACGCCATATTTTAGCGTTTTAGTATGTTTCTTTTTATTAGTTTTCATTTCATTCTTGAGTTTTTTCCGTGTGTTTTAGTGCATATTTCTATTCATATTCTTGCATTTGCATTTTAGATGTCCTAGGTTGTTTTGTGCCGTTTTTGGCTTGTTTTCAAGTGTTTAGGAGTAGCTTGGATTGAAGGAGATGCTTGGAGATTCAAGATGGATCAAAGGAAAAGCAAATGGAGCATAAATAAGAGAGTATCGGTCTCGAGATCGGTTAACACACTCGATCCAGCAACCGATCTGGATTAGGAGTCAAGAACAATGCGTCTAAAGATAAATCCGGATGAATACCTTCCCGCGCCCAGATTAATCTGAGGTCTTGATTAAAGTTGTAGACAATGGAGTCAGCTTCATTTTGGCGTTGGTTTCATGGAATTTGCCTCAGCCGTTCGAGAGATACAATTAATTTAGTGAAGACATATTATTACCGGAATATACCGTGGCAATCTGAAGCTAGTGAAAGATCGACTCGTAAGAAAGCGTTCCCTTTGGATTTAGCATCATATGTCTTCATAACAGTCATAGTAAATTGAGTTAGCTGTCCAATGGAAGTGGTTTCGAACCATTCAGGAGTGTGGTTAAAAAGATATGATCAAATTACTAAAGACATGTAAAGCATGACGGGTTTTGCACTTTCCACCATTCCCCACCACCACCACTTTTCCACCTTGAACCCAACTCATTCATTTTCAAGCCACCCATAAAGGATTGAGTGCTGGACACAATCATGTTGCAACATTATCATTATTCTCTTTTCTTTTTATTTTTCTTTTTCTTTTTCCTTTATGCAAGCTAATAGAACATTTAAAATTGTAGTAAGTGTGCTTTTGTATTGCTATATAAGGAGGTGCAATTTCTCTTGTAAGATCATCAACTCATAATACAAACACATCTCTTACTCAAAGTTTAAACACTCTCTCTTCCTTTCATTTTCGTTTTTCTTTCATGCCTATGAAGGAGTGCTCATGTTTTTCCAATTAGTGAAGATTTTCTCTTAAACTCTTCCTCTTTTCTTATTTATACAATTATGTCTTTCATTTCTGTCATTTATTTTTGTTATCTAGCTATGTGTGAGTAGTCATATTATGGGTTAAGGGTTTGGGAAGTTCAAAGATGATTGGTTGATGATTTAAGATGTTTAAAACCAGAAAATAATTAGTCTTCATGTTTTGAAAATTCTTAAAACTAGAAGTGGGTTGAAAAACCACTTCTTGATCTTTAACAAAATCGCACCAAGGGATTGGGCAATTTGTTTTGAACTCTTCTTCTCATGCTTTTCATTCTTAAACCAATGGAAATTGAAGTCTAAGGTGAATTGTGATAAAAATGATTTTGTGTTCATAGTTTATAAATCATCTAAATTGCAATTGGGAAATTAGCTTAATTTAAATGATTTGTAAAATGATTAGTATCATGGAAGTGAACTAGTCTATTTAAGTGATCATGTCTAGGAATTGAATTAATTCAAATGTTTTAAACATCATCTTTCTAAATACCAATCATCCTAGAACAAAGTACCAAACCCGAAAACCCATGTTTTATCATCTTGATTTATAATTCGATTTTTATTGCTTTCTTGTGATTTCTTTAATTTGTGCTTCATAATAAATCTGTCATTTAAATTGTCAAATTTATTTACGTTTTAATTTTTCATTAAATATTAATAGTTTTAATTATTTAGTTTCTCAAACATAAAAACCAAAAAATCAATTTCTTAGCTTAAAGAGTTTCTTGCATTCTTAGTGTATTATTCATTTCCTTGTGGTTCGATACCCATAATTACTACAACAATTGCCTTGCACTTGGGGTTTAATTAGGGATTAAATTTTGTATCCATCAAGTTTTTGGCGCCGTTGCCGGGGAGTTGCAATAGCCATTAAGATTTGGAATCTTTCTAAGTCTAAGTATTTTCTTATATTTTGTTACTAAATTGTTCTTGCTTGTTTGCTCTTTTTTTAAAGGTGCATGATCACAAGGAGTCAAGGACAAGGAAATCTCCAACCACTCGTGGTTGACATCGGGAGACTAGAACGAGAAACCGCAAGAGCCGTAAGAGAACGAGCAGAAAACGAGAAGCGTTTTTCGATGGAAGCTGCGAGAGACAACCCGCTCTTTGAAGAGCCACCACCGCTCGATGAAGTCCAAGGAGTGGGCTTAAACCCGAGGCAGCAAATCCATCCTCCTAGACAGCCACAAAGGATTGGTGCCTTCGATGAACCCACTACTCAAGGGGTTCAAACTGGAATACGACCTCCACCATGTGCAAACAACAACTTCGAAATCAAATCAAGTCTCATCAACATGGTGCAAAACTCAAAATTCCATGGGCTGCCAATGGAAAACCCAATTGATCACATTGATCAATTTGACCGCCTGTGTGGGACGGTAAAGATGAATGGAGTCTCAGAGGATGTTCTCAAGTTAACTCTCTTCCCATTCTCTTTGGGAGACAAGGCTGCTCAATGAGAGAAGAGCGTGGTTACCACTACCATTCCGACTTGGGAGGAATGCAAGAAGCAATTCTTGGCAAAGTTTTTCTCGCGACAAAAGACAGCAAAACTGAGAAACGACATCACAAGCTTCAAACAAGGAAGCAATGAATCGTTCTATGAAGCGTGGGAGAGATTGAAAGGGTATACAAGAGCATGTCCACACCATGGAGTCTCCAAGGAAGCACTTCTCGAAATCCTACACCGAGGGGTTCTAGAAAAATACCAACTAGCTTTGAATACGGCAAGCAACGGGAGCTTTGCTAGCCAAGATGTCGTAAATGGAGAAATATTGGTGGAGAATTTAGCCCAAAGCGATAAAGGCTATGGAGGTGATTACGATCGTACGGTGAGAGACACAAAGTACGATGATCAAAGACCCAAGGACATCAACGACAAGTTAGACAAGGTCTTGCTTGTAAATCAAAGGGCAATGAACTTTGTTGGAGAATGTGGAGGACAACAAGGGTATCAAGACATTGCTCAAGAAGGGAGAGAAGAACCCCAAGAAGAAATAAACTACATAGGGTATCAAGGAGGATTCCAAGGGAACCGAGGAGGATTCAACCAAAATTTCTGGAATCACCCTAACCTATCATATAGGAGCAACAACGTGGAAAACCCCCAAGATCAAGTCTATCCTCCACAACAACAAAAAGGATTCCAACCCAAACCATTCAACCAAGCAAACCAAGGAGGTTTCAAGACTAACCAAGGGAATTTTAACTCCAATTACCAGCAAGGATACCAACAAAAGCCGACCAATTTCCAAGCTCCGGGAAACACATCAAACTCGGGAGCACCAGATGAAATGAAGAACATGCTCCAAAGAATTTTGGAAGGCCAAGCAAAGGGCCAAATGGAGGCTAACAAAAAATTGTTGGAAATCAACAACAAGGTCGATGGGTTTTACAACGACCTTAACGCCAAGTTCAAGAACCTATCCACTCATGTGAGAGGATTAGATAACCAAATCGCTCAAGTCGCTTCAACATCAAAAGGACCAAGTGGAGTTTTACCGGGAAAAGCCGAAGCTAACCCGAAGGAGTATTGTCTAGCCATCACCTTACGGAGTGGAACTGAATTACCAACAAGGGAGCAAGTTGTGGTGAAGATCAAAGATGGAAGACAAACTGGACTGAGGGAAGTCGGTGAATATTTGGGTGCTGAAAAGAACGGACCGAGTTCCAGATCGGTCAGCGCTTCAAAACCGATCCAGCACTCGATCCAAAGGCAAACCGAACAAAAAGATACCTTTAATGATCCGATTTCTAAGGATCAAGAGAAAGAAAATGAAGAGACGCCAACTGGAATCATCAAGAAGAAAGTGGATTTCGTTCTTCCGTCCTATGAACCGAAACTCCCTTTTCCCGAAAGATTCAAAAAGCAATTGTTGGATAAACAATTCGAGAAATTCAAGAAAATCATGGAGAAGGTCCAAGTGACACTCTCGTTCGCTGACCTAATGCTTGATTGTCCGGTGTACAATAATCTCTTCAAAGACGTCATGACCAAGAGAAGACACCTTGAAGAGGCGATGGTGATGGTCAACCATGAATGTAGTGCCATCATCCAAAACAACTTGCCCAAGAAGCTTCAAGATCCGGGTAGTTTCACACTTTCTTGTACTTTAGGACCTTTGTCCTTTCGGAAGTGCCTAGTTGATCTCGGGGCAAGTGTGAGTCTCATGCCATTGACGGTTTCCAAGATACTTGGACTAAACAACTTCAAGAAAACGAGGATTTCACTACTCTTGGTCGATAGATCGATCCGCTACCCGATAGGTATTCTTGAAGACTTGCCATTGAAAGTTGGAGATTGCATCATCCCTACGGATTTTGTGGTACTAGAGATGGATGAAGAACCAACGGATCCCATAATTCTGGGGAGGCCATTTCTAGCAACCGCCGGAGCCATCATCAATGTGAAGAAAGGCATGATCGATCTTCACTTGGGAGAGTTTGTCCTAAAATTCAATATTATGGACGTAATGAAGAAGGCAACAATAGAAGGAAAGGTTTTCTACATAGAAACCTTGGAAACCATGGTTGGCGAATACTTAGAGAAGCTAAGTATGGGAGATCCCCTCGAACTTGCCCTTACGAAGCCAAACAAAGAACGTGGGATCGAAAATGAAGAAGCTATTGGTTATGAAGATTTTCTTGAGTCCCAAAAACCCTGGAGGGAGGATGCACACTTCTTGGAGCTAGAAGAAGGCATGGACGAGAAGGAGAAAGAAGACACTAGCAATGGTAAGACTAGTGTGGAGGATGAATGGAGCGAGCTCAATGCACCAAAACTAGAACTGAAACCGCTTCCCAAGGGGCTAAGGTACGCATTTCTCGGTCCTAATTCAACGTACCCCGTCATAATTAATGATGAATTAAATGATGAAGAAACCTCATTGCTTTTGCATGAACTGAAAAAATATAGAAAGGCTATAGGTTATTCATTGGATGACATTAAAGGGATATCTCAATCATTGTGCATGCATAGAATCTACCTTGAGGATGAAAATAAAGCATCAATTGAACCACAAAGGAGGCTGAATCCTAATTTGAAAGAAGTGGTTAAAAAGGAAATTTTGAAGCTACTTAAATCGGGAATAATCTATCCTATCTCGGATAGTACTTGGGTGTCCCCGGTTCATGTAGTTCCAAAGAAAGGTGGAATTACAGTGATTAAAAATGACAAAGATGAATTGATTTCAACAAGGACAATTACGGGTCATAGAATGTGCATTGATTACAGAAAATTAAATGCATCAACTAGGAAAGATCATTTTCCTTTGCCATTCATTGACCAAATGCTAGAACGGTTAGCAAATCATTCATACTATTGTTTTCTTGATGGATATTCGGGATTCTTTCAAATCCCTATCCACCCTCATGACCAAGAGAAAACGACTTTCACATGTCCTTATGGTACCTTTGCTTATCGAAGAATGCCATTTGGATTATGTAATGCACCCGCGACTTTTCAAAGGTGTATGATGTCAATTTTCTCTGATTTTATTGAAGATATAATGGAGGTTTTTATGGATGATTTTTCTGTCTATGGCTCTTCTTTTGCTGCGTGTCTTTCTAATTTGTGCAGGGTATTAAA
>PKMM01051647.1:333183-449284 GCA_002933915.1 Eutrema heterophyllum
ATTTTTTTTTTTTTTTTAAATGCATTAAAATTACTAGAAAAAATAGAAACATCATCAAAAATATATATATTTAAGATGCACTCTTTGTTTATTTATGTTTTAAGAAACTTTTATTATGTTTTGTTTTTCAAAATATTAAATGTCTGTTTTCAATAAAAAAAACAAGTCAATCATTTAAAAATATATCACCGATACGGTTAAATTTTCATGATATTTATTGCAAATAAACACCTTTTAACGATTGTAGTCACAGCAGAACAAATCAAAGATAGTTTCAAATGTTGATAAACCAAAAGATGAGATGTTTCTTTGTTTTCATCATTATACTAGTAAGATCACCAAGAATCTTCTTAAATTAGCAAACATTTCATTTTTTGTGCATTAACTTGATTCTAATAGACAATGTGATGGGAAAAAATCGATTTTAATTATATCTAACAAGAATAGATATAATTAAATTTAACTCATTTTAATGAGCATGCTTTTAGTTTTTTTTACTTTATATTTATTTTTGATGAGTTTAATTGGACTAATTGATGTTTTCTAGTACTTTTTAAATAGTTATTAGATTTTATTTGAATTAAAATTTATAGGAGTCAGTTTTTGTTTTGGGTTGGGATCAACTTAAAACATTTAATAAAAATTAACACTATTTATTAAAATTTCATGGGTGTCAATTGACCCCTCCTACAAAGCTAACTCCGCCACTGATGGTAAGATACTGTGAAGTTAAAATGTAACCTAGTTTTTTGGCTTTTCAGAAGAAAACAAAAAACAAAACTACTTTTAGGTTTCTACACCTCAATTTTGAAAAATAAATTACAGAAAATAAATATTTTCTTTTCACAAAACTCATAGTAACCATTAGGCAATAATCAAATTTGAAAGGCACTTAGTTCATCACTACTGCTCAAATGTTGCCTGGCGTTTATGAACAGAGGAGGAGAACCCTTAATTTATTTTACTTTTGTTTTCCCTTGGAAAGGAAAGGGTCTATTGGATTCGTTATATTCTGTTTCTTAAACAGGGACCGAAAATAAAAAACAAAAGACTGAAGGTATTTACGGTAATTTACACAAGTTTAAGGACTATATAGAGAACAAGCCCTAGTTAAACTTTGATTAACCTTCAATTCCGAGAGTCTCGTTGCCCTTAGCTTAAGGTTCTTCTCCGGTGCTGCAGCTAATAATCTCTGGTACGAAGTCATTGACCTCTCTCTTTCTCTATCTCTATCTCATTGTGAGTGTCTTTGTTGTGTCTGTGTCTTCTCTAATCCTCTTTTCAATTCGAGGGTTTTTGCGTCGAGCTCTCGAATTCGTTTTTATCTAATCATATTGTGTAATACGTCAATGATTTTGTTGCACGGAAATAACCTGATTCACCTCCTCGATAACACCTGTAGCTTCGTTTTATCTCTCAATCTTGAACTCTCTCTCTCAACAATGGATTTAGAATGCGATTAAAGAATGAACAGAAAGTAAAAGAAAGAACACGAGATTTTGGTCACCCAGGGTTCGTCTCCGATGTGGATGACTACGTCCCTGGGGCTGGATCGATCACCAGCAAACTCCACTATCAATCGAAGGAAACACAAGTTTTCTCAAACCCAGAAAACTCAGAACGAAGAAGACATACTCGTCACACGAAAAAGATAATGACTTAAACTCGATTTAAGCCTCTCATAGAACACGAGGATAAAATCAGAATTAAACCAATTTGAGCTAATCCCTAAACCGGAAGACTAACCCATTACTTTGAACCGCTTCTAATTTATGTTGACTTTAGCAAGCTGAGTTGACCAGAGCACTCCACCTTGATTCAGCTCAAGTCACACCTTCGACGATCTCCTATGGAATCTCCCTTACTGATGATCTGACCTCCAGCTACAGAGCCTTGCGGCTCCAAGCTCTTGTGAGCTTGAGTGAGTCTAACGCTGCATTAAACTTACTTACCGGTACAACCTTCGTTAAAACATCCGCCGGATTACAACTCGTATGAATCTACAATACCTCAACATCACCTTCTGCAATAATGTCCCGAATGAAGTTGTACTTCACTGCCATATGCTTAGTGCGCTCGTGATACATGTTATTCTTCGAGAGACATATCGCACTATGAGAATCACACCAAATACTCACACACCTTTGACTGAAACCAAAATCTTCAAACAATCCCTTTAACCATATCGCTTCCTTCACTACTTCTGAAAGAGAAATATACTCAGCTTCCGTTGTCGACAGAGCTACCACTGGTTGAAGACTTGATCTCCAGCTTACCACATTCCCTGCAAGTGTAAATACATAACCAGATATCGATCTCCTCCTGTCTAAATCTGATGCATAGTCAGAATCACAATATCCCTGAATCTTCATTTCCTTTTCCTTTGTGTAAGAAATTCTAACATCCACATAACCTTTGATGTATCGCAGGAGCCACTTGACAGTTTCCCAATGCATTGTACCTGGCCTGCTCATGAACCGGCTTACCATACCAATCCCATATGCAATGTTAGGTTTTGTTCCCACCATCGCATACATGATGCTTCGAACAGTTGATGAATAAGGCATTGTCTCTGTATTCACTTCTTCTGTTGCATCTCTGACTGCTGCTAACTTGAAATGAGCACCTATAGGAGTTTGAGAAATCTTTGCATCTTCCATTCTGAAAGTCTTGATCACCTTCTTCAGATACTCAGTCTGAGACAAATGCAGAACTCCTTGTGCTCTGTCTCTAACAATATCCATACCCAGAATTGATGAGGACATCGAACCACCAAGTCAAATCATTCAAGCACCATTCGTCTCAAGCGGACCAATGACAAGGACTAAGAGCAAGAGTCTGGAAAAGAGGTTCAACATGTTCATGAAGCAGCTGGATCATGAAGGACTGATCAGGCTTGATCAGTTTGAAGATGTGCACCTAAACCCGTTGGAGAGCTCCGATTTGAAGCAAATGTTCAATCAAGTGTCGCTTTCAGCTCACGGCACTTCAGGAAGCGAACCACATATGGATGCAAAGATCTTTGAGTCTAGTTTCCAAAACATCCAAGATCACCCTAGTCAGCCTAGCCAATCGCTCAGTAACGTCCCAACAGTGAAGACGTATCCGATGGACCCAATCATAGCCGAAAATGTCATATGAGATCTGTTGAAGCCCAAACATGAAGCCCACCTCAGCATGGTTTCTCTGAGCTTGGGAGACACCTAGGAAGCTTCTGGAAGATGGATTGTCACAGATTCAAATCATAATAAGTGGAACTTAAAGTAGAGTCAAGACCTCCCTTAAAATCCTCCTAAGTGGAGCCTTTAGGCTCATTTGAATTTTCTTGAGTTTTGTGTGTTTTCTTTTGTTTTCTTTTCCAGGATTTGTGTGTTTTTCTTTTGTTTTCTTTTGCAGGTTTTATGTGTTTTTGTCTGTTTCAGTTGAGAACTTGGCTATATAATGCCATGCTTGTAGTTCTTGTTTTTCACCTTTGATTAATAAAGCTTAAGTTTGTTTTGGTTATTCCAAAAACTCTTTCTCTCTTGACTCGTGAGAACTTGGGGAAACCCCTTAGAAGTATCAATAGACTTTCACATCTATTGTGGTTCTAATCAATCCATTTCGCTTCCATCTTATCCCGTACTAAACAAGGAGTGACCTTAGTCCAATTGTTTAGTACAAGCCTTGTTACAACAACTTCGAGCTTGTTCCAGCGACCTCATGCTTGTATCAAGAATTCTCTTAGCTGCTCCTAAATCCTTCATCTCAAATGTTGAACTCAACTGATCCTTAAATCTCTGAACATATGCCCTGTCTTTTGCAGCTATTAACATGTCGTCCACATACAACAACAAATACAAGTATGAACCCTCTGAAACCTGCTTTGTGTAAACGCAAGAATCATGTTTACTCCTTGTAAAACCATTTGAAGTCATAAACTGGTCAAACCTTTTGTTCCACTGCCTTGGACTTTGCTTCAAACCATATAATGATTTCGTAAGCAAGCAAACTTTCTTCTCGGGATCTCCTATCTCATATCCCTCAAGTTGTCATATAGAGCTTCTCTTCTAGGTTTCCATGCAAAAACGCAGTTTTCACATCCATTTGTTCCAACTCTAAATCCAGATTAACAACCACAGACAATAACATTCTTATAGAGACATGCTTAACCACATGAGCAAAGACTTCTTGGTAGTCTATTCCCTCTCTCTGTGTGAACCCTCTAGCTACTAATCTAGCCTTGTATCTAGGAGGTTCAGAATCAGTCATACCTGGCTTAAGCTTGAAAATCCATTTGCAACTGATTAGCTTCTAGTTTTCAGGCTTATCCACTATATCCCATGTATGGTTTTTGTTTAGAGAAACCATCTCTTCATCCATTCCACCATTCCATTTTTCCCACTGTCTACTTTGTCTTGCTTCTGCATAACTCTCAGGTTCATCTGCACTAAGAACAATTTATGATGCTGCTAGTGCAAATGCAAACACATTCTCTTCATCATCATACCTCGCAGGAGGCTGAATGTTCTGTTTCTTGACTCTGTCTCTAGCTAACTGGTAGTTTGCTAGACTCGCAGCTTCATTTGATGTAGATTCGGTATGAACTTCAACATAAGGACTTTCTCCTTCTTGTACAGATTCTGAAGTTTCTCCACCTTGAGATAAATCACCTGGAGTAACTCCACCTTAAGTTGATGCATTGACTGTAGAAACCTCAGTAGTAACCCATCCAGGCCCTTTGTTTTCAGACCCTTCTTCCCTTGATGAACCGTAGATGTCCTTCACTAGATCTTTGTAAAGTTTGTCTTCATAAAATTTAACATTTCTGCTTATGACCAGCTTCTTCTCATCAAACAACCAGACCTTGTAATCTTTAGTGCCAGGAGGATACCCAATGAACACACCTTTGAGAGCCCTTGGCTTAAGCTTCCCTTGATCTGTATGAACATAGACTACATAACCAAACTTCTTTGAGTGCTTGTACGTACCCTGGTTCTTTCTTCAACCAAATTTCCTCTGGAATCTTGTAATCAATAGCAGACGCACGAGATCGGTTGATGATGTACACTGATTTATGGGTTTTACCACACCAATTAATCTAATGTGTGTACACTACCGCAATCATAACGGTATGTCGATGTAACACTTTAGGATCGAATCCACAGGGAGAATGAATAACACACTAAGAATTCAAGAAACTATTTAATCTAAGCGATTTAGTTTTTTTGGTTTTTGGTTTTAGAAACTAAATAATTAAAACTATTAATTTTAAAAGAGAAATTAAAACAAAATTAAATCCAACAAATTAAAGGGCAGGATAAGTTAACACAAAATTAGGAATAATCAAGAACAGAAATAAAAATTGGAATTTAAATCAAGAAATTAAGACGGAGTTTAAGACATGTGATTTCGGGTTTGGTATTTCGTTATAAATGTTTGATAATTGAGAGATGATGTTTAAAACGATTAAATCAATTTATTTCCTAGATCATGATCACTTAATTTAGACTAGCTCATTTCCATGACACTAATCCTTTTATAAATCATTTATTTAAGCTAATTTCACACTTGCAAATAAAAGATTTATAAACTATGAACTCAAGATTATTTTAATCACAATTCACCTTAGACTTCTATTTCCATAGGTTAAGAATGAAAAGCATGAGATGAAAATTACAAGACAAATCGCAATCCCCTTCCGGGTAGCGATTTATCTAAAATCAAGAAATGGTTTTTCAACTCACTTCTAGCTTTAAGATTATTTTCAAAACATGAGGATAAATTAAATTCTAGATTTAAACATCTCCAATCTTTTAAATCAAAACATCATAAACTACCAAACCCTTAACCCATGATAGACTACTCACACATAGCTAAATAACAAAAATAGATGATAGAAATGAAAGACATAAGTAAATAAATAAGAAAAGAGGAAGAGTTTTAGAAGAAATCTTCTCTAATTGGAAAAGGATGAACAATCCTTCATAGGCATGAAATGAAAAAACGAAAATGAAAGAAAAGAGAGAGTGTTTAAGTTTTGAGTAAAAGATGTGTTTGTATTATTGACTTGATGATCTTACAAGAGGGATTTCACCTCCTTATATAGCAATACAAAAGCACACTTATTACAATTTTAAATGTTTTATTAGCTTGCATAAAGGAAAAAGAAAAAGAAAAAGAAAAAAGAAAAGAGAAGAATGATAATGTTGAAACATGATTGTGTCCAGCACTCAATCCTTTATGGGTGGCTTGGAAGTGAATGAGTTGGCTTCAAGGTAGTTGTGGTGGTGGGGAATGGTGGAAAGTGCAAACCCGATTTGCTTGTCATGTCTTTAGTAAATCAAACATATCCTTTGAACCACAGCCCTGAATGGCACGAAACCATTTCCATTGGAAATCTAACTCAATTTATTATAACTTTGATGTAGAGCTCCAAAGCTAAATCCAAAGGAAAGGCTTCCATACGACATGATCTTTCAGCCGCTTTGGATTATTTTCCGGTAATGACACGTCTTCAGTAAAACAAACGCATCTCTTGAACTGCTGATGAGAATGACATGAAACTAACTCCAAATTGAAGCTAACCCAATTTTCTACAACTTTTATCAAGACCTCATATTAAACTGGGCGCGGGAAGGTCTTCATCCAGATTTATCTTTAGACGCGTCGTTCTTGACTCCTAATCCGAATAGGTTTCTGGATCAGTTTTCTGGATCGGTTTCAAACCGATCCGAGCAATTATTTCCTTCAAAATTCTTCCAGATCAGGTTGCCAGAACGGTTTGAAACCATTCCTGGGTTCTCGATCGGTTTCTCATAGTGGTTTCAAACCGATCTCGTGCCTATTTTCTACTCATTTTCCTCCTTTTGATTCTTCTTCAAACTTCAAGCGATTCCTTTGATCCAAACTGCTCTCAAACACCTGAAAATGGCTCCAGCAAGCCGAAAACAACACAAGAACACCCTAGGATGTCTACCAAAATATGTGACTCAATTTGGGACCTAAATGCATTAAAAATACAATGAAAATAAGAAGAAACACAAGAAAACAAAGAAAAATATGAGACTCAAATGTGATAAAATACACGAGTATCAATTCCCCCGGACTTGCCATTTGCTTGTCCTCAAGCGAACAAAACCAAGGAGAGATTTGAAAATGGGAACTCATAACCAAAAGATTTAGCGAAAAATTCGACACAAAATCCTTAAGCAATGTTAGAATGTTGCAAAGACATATCAAAATTGATTATAACTCTTCTAGGCTTATCTCAACTCCAAATCTTTTTCTCTCTTAAACACCAAATCCAAGCTTTTGCTAACTGTCTTTTCCACCAACTCCTCACATTCAAATTTTATTTTTCAAGTGTAGTCTCACAAATGGGGGATTGATCCAATCCAATCGGTTTAAGAAAAGAGAATTTTAAAAATCCAAACAAGAAACTTCTTTTGGTAGCTTACTCTCAAGGAAAAGGATTGCCAACACTCATAAAAGCAAGAGAGAATGAGAACAATTAACACATACAAAGTTTTCGCTTCCATGTTCTACCCAATCTCAAGGTTAAAATTTTTTCATTCTACCCAAGTGTTTCCTTTGTTCCCAACTAAAGTTTCCTTGTGACCAACTCTTTTCCATTTCAAATCCCTAAGAGAAATTTTCTTTTTGCTCATTTTGACTCTTAGCTCTTTTCTATAATTTTTTTTTTTTGAGTCATTATCTTTTTCAAGCCTTCTCTAGGATAAACCCTGATTTTTTTTTTCTCTTTTCTTTTCCATTTCACTTCCGTTTTTTTTTTCTTGTTCCCAATACTAAAACCTTTTGTACCAATCTCAAATCACCCTCCTAATGCTATACTTTATTTGGAACAATCAAGTCTAGCCTATGGAAACTTATACTTTGTCGTTCTCGATTCTCACAAGATCTTACAAATATAGCAATATCAAGAAAAATGCCTCACTCAAGAATTAACAAGGGGTGAAAGGAATGGCTGGGTTTTAAGGGTATAGAAACCATTCTAAATGCGAGAATGGCCACTCGAGTTAACAAGGGTGGTAAAAATTATGCAAAAGATAACCCGAGTGTTTATGAAATACCATGGTTTAGCATCAAAAACCCATAAGTGAGAGAATTGTAAATCGATTAAAGTCCATTAATTTTGGGAGTTGGTTTTAAATCAAGCTAGCTTAGACAAGTCTATGATCTTAGAGTGGAGTGATCAAAGCATGCTTTTTGCAAGTCTTTTAAGAATGTTTAAGCAACATCAAAACATTACCAAGGATGGCATGGCAAGTTCTAAGCATAAATCCCTACAAGGCAATCAAATCATTGTCAAATCTCTCACAAACATAAAATCAAAACAAATAAAATCTAACAAACAATTTTTTTTTATAGATTTTTATAAAAATTTGAAATAAAATGCAAGACTCAAATTCAATCCAAAACAAACAAATTGTTAGTCTCCTCCCCCGGATTTGATTTACACCGTCTCGGTGTATCGCAATCCTGAGATTTTTTATTTTTGGCTTACCTAGAGTTGGATCGGGTTGCGGGATCGGTTTCAAACCGATCTGAAGTGTTAAGATCAGATCCATGCTGCTTGTCCCTTGTATTTTTTTCGTTTTGATCCCGAAACGTTCCCCACGACTCTCCAACTCCCTGTAACATTAAAACACACTAAAAAAGGTAAAATCACAATTAAAACACACAAACAAAAATAAATCACACACTAAGGATACCATGGGATTGCCTCCCAATGCGCTTGTTTTACGTCACTAAGCTTGACGTTTCAAACCCTTTTAGTCGGGGAGAGTTGGAGTAGTGGAACTCCTTGGTGGGACCCTGAGAGCGAGAGTGAGGACCTTGCTCATGACTTCTTGAATGCCCGTTGGACCTTTTTCTTTGAGCTCGGGAGTGATGAGTGCTTTGATTATGGCAAAGGGCTTTGAATTTCCCCTATGCTTCACCTTGTGCTGAACCGTACCATCAACATGTCTCCAAGGAGTGAGCGTGGGAATGGCGGATCCAATATCTTTGGGTTTGCTTGGTTCGCCTTTGACAATGGTGGGAGGGTGTGTGTCATTGGGTTTCTTCTTCTTGGCCTTAGTGCTCTTACCCTTCTTTTGACTCTTTATACTCTCAACCTCATTTTCCATAGTGGTATGGAAAAGAGATTCCAAGCAAGCACCATCCAATGCCAAAGCTTCTTCAACATTACCATAACCCAAAGCTTTCTCTTCATGAAAGTTCATTTTTCTTTTCACAAGCCTTTGGGGGTGAAGCCAAATCAATCTTCTCACAACTATCCACGTACTCAACCTTTTTAACTTGCATTCCATCATCCTTATAAACAATGGCGCCACAAAGCTTGGTGGAAGAAGGCTTAATGGAATAGAAAATTGTGTCATTCACTTTCTTGAGCACGGCTTTCTTGTTTAGGAAGTCCATGCTTGCACCAGTGGTATTGAGGAATGGAGTTCCAAGGAGAAGGGGGAGTTTGCTGGTTTGCCTCGTCTTTATAACTATGAAGTCGGTTGGAACGAGACAATCTCCAATCTTGAGAGGATCATCTTCAACAAGGATAAGTGGGCGCCTTGAAGAAGAATCACCAAACGTGATGGGTGATGGGTGATGCTTCATGCTTTTTGATATGCTCAAATTAATACCCTATAAGTACTAAAGCAGTTGTTGTAGTATATGTAGGGGTCGAACACAAGAACTCAAGAAAGTCACACAATAGATTATATAGACTCGAATTAAGCTAAACCAAACAATGTAATTAAATGCGAGTGCGTAAATTAAACAAGTTATAAGTCAATTGGAAAGAAGATAGGCTCAGGGTATTTCTCAGGAATTCAATGAATGTAAATAAACTAACTAACAGGATTCATATTTAGCGCGGTTCTTGAACTCAAATCACTAAAGTATAGCTAACCAACTCTCATTGCGAAAACTATCTAAGTCTAAATCCTAGAATTCCAAATCTCTTTGCGAATCCTAAAATCTAAACCAGATTTTAGTTCAAGTTTGATTTGTTCACAAAACAACTAAACCAAATCTCTTTGCGAATAATTATTTTGCTGATGATCGTATCATTTGCTCACCTTCAGTTCTGTTAGGTAATTAATCGCACTCTCGTGCACAATCAATTATCCTAAGATCTAAGTTCCAGATTCGTCAACCTAGAATTAGCTATGAGAACAACTTATGGTGAAGAACTAATTCATATGGTGAATCCTAATTAACTAATTAACCTAACATTCAGAGAAAATCCTTATGAGAACCTTGAACCTAACAAGGGATCTACTCAGACATGGAGATTAAAACAAGCAACATGATTGAATAGATTATCAAATCAAATAAATAGAAGAGAGTAAAACAAGGGTTCGAAATCTTCTCTCAAGCGAACAGAGTTTCAGACTTTTCTCCCTCCAAAGCTCTCTCACAGAAAACTAAAGTGAAATAAAGCTTAGCCAACAAAAGTGGCTGAAAAAACCTAATTACCTCAAACACGTTTTGGGCTAAATTGTAAATAATAAAGTCTTATGGGTAATTTTGCAATTCTTCAACTCTTCATTTAATGTCGCGACTCGTGTCTGCTTCAGTGAGTATCGACCGATACTAGTTAGTATCGATCGATACTGAGGCTTCAAATCGGGTACTCAGCTACACGAACTTCTGCTTTGCTCCAAATGCTCCAGAAAGCTCCAATATCTCCAATTATGCTCCAAACGTGCTAAAACCTGTAAAAAACTCTAAAACACTACAAAATAGTAGAAAGACTCTATAAAACAGAATTATATCATGGCTTAAACGGGGTAAAAACCATGATATATCAACTCCCCCAGACTTAGCATTTGCTTGCCCTCAATCAAATAGAAGACTAAACCAGAGAAAGAGGTTTGAAAATACGGAGACTCACCTGTTTATGAAACATTGCAATGACCCTTTTCCCAAGCACCCAAATGTCACCTAACCAGTTCCAAGACTAACCACCATGTACTTCTCCCTAGGCATTCGCAGCTTCCCCAGACTATACACATTATTTCGCAGTTTCATTCAATTAAACCCATCATCGCCAGTTTCATCGCTGTGATTAATACCAAGAACCTTCTAGATTCTTTCTCATACAATATCATGACAAGGAACCACCCAATTTCACACTTTTGTATCACTTTTCCTCTCCCCCAGATTATTTGATACACATCAAGGTATGAGACGCGAGTATTGATGGTGTTTGCCACCGAATCCCCGGTTCTTCCCTCTCAATGTATCAAAGGGTGTAGGCGAATAATGGCATCATAGGAAAATCTTAGCCTCGCTTCCAACCTTTGTGTGATCATTCCTCACCAAGTAGAATAATGGGATCGCTGGAAACATTCATAACCCTCTATTTAGGAGAAAATCATCTCATCTTTTCATCCACTTATTTATTAATTAACAGAAGGGGAGAGAGATAATATTACTTTTAAACACATGGGTTCCTTTGTCATATATGAATGAGGAATCAAGCTCTATGAATACTAACCACGTCGATGAAGTGCAGAAATTTGGCTCAAGCTTTAAAAGAACTCTGCTGGAAACATGTGTGTCTTCTAGTTAACTGGTCAGCCTTTGGATTTTTCATTAGTCTGATCTAGAACTGATTCTGTAACAATGGACACTCAGAAGCGAAGTTAAAGCAGTAGATTCAAGAACAAGATCATAGTCTCCAACAAATTCTGACTCAATAAAACGACAAATGACTCAAAAACAACTGACTCTAAGAAAAACAAACACAATGTCAGCGACTACCTCCCCCATACTTTAACAACACTGTCCCCAGTGTTATCTAGTCTAGAGTCAGTAAAAGAAACATAACAGTCGAGTTGAAACGTGAAAATCAGAGAAGTTACCGAATTGGGGTAGGGGTGTCGACCGACACACAACACTGGTATCGAGCGATACCAGGCTTAGGCCGACGCAAAAACTTCTTCTCATCGTCATTGATGCATGTGGTGTCGA
Source organism: Eutrema heterophyllum (assembly GCA_002933915.1). NCBI lineage: Eukaryota > Viridiplantae > Streptophyta > Magnoliopsida > Brassicales > Brassicaceae > Eutrema > Eutrema heterophyllum. The sequence goes on from PKMM01051647.1 coordinate 345,163, forward strand.
TCGATACCAGGTGGTATTGGTCGATATCGATCCTCTGTAACTGATTCACGCAAAACACAAGACACAAAACATAAAACCAAAAACAAAAACAAAAACAAAAGACTTATATACAGACTTACCAGTGGGTTGCCTCTCACCAAGCGCTTGTTTAACGTCATGAGCTTGACTTTGCTCAGGTGATTAGTCAGAGCGAGGTTGAGAACTCACTCCCATGCAAGTTCTACAACTAGACACTTGCAGACTCAGAGTTCCACTCAACATGCTCTCTATAACCTCTTTTCCTTTCTCTTTCAGCTCCGGGGTAAGAATGACTCTAGCCTTGGAGAATGGTTTTGAGGTTCCTTTACACTTCACCTTGTACTCAATCGAGTCCCCATCACACTTCTGAGGGATTAAAGTCATAGAGGGAGCACCTTTTACTCCTTTGCTCTTTACCTTCTTCTTTGCCTTAGCTGTTTTGACGTCTTTCTTGGTGATGACAGAAGGACTATCTAGAATGTCCATGACAGTTGGCACGTCAGAAGGTTCTTCCAAAAGATCAACCATCAACGTCTCTCATGTAACAACAGTGATGCAAGAGATATGTTTGGGGCTCTTCCAGAAGGGATGGCTTTATAGGAGATCTCCTTGTCAATGTATGAGAATGAGATTCTCTTACTGGGCGTATCTATAACTGCACCAACTGTAGCCATGAACGGTCTTCCAAGAATCAAAGGCGTACTAGATCTTGCACTCATCTCCACAACCTGAAAATCAGTAGGAACCAGACAATCTCCTACATCTCAGCAGATCTAATACCAATTCTCAACCTCTCTGCAATTGCCCTTGACATGACATTGACGCTAGACCTTGAATCAACGAGAGACTCTTTGAAATCAACTCCAGAGATAGAGCATGGAACTGAGAATATTTGTGGGTCTTCCCTCTTAATCAGCTGTTTCATCGGAGGTGGTGTACTTCTGGCTTTGAAAGAGTGCCTTGATCTCTTCCTCAATTTCTCTGCAATTTCGGAAGTAACACTCCAAAGGACGGTTTTCAAAAGCTTCTTCAAAAGATATAGTGTGGGGAATCCTCCTGACCATCTTCTCAAAAGCGAGCAACTTCTCCGCAGTAATAGGGTTCATGAGATGTCTAGGTGGTCGAGGATATGACACCTTAGGTTTGTAGACCCTCTCTGGCGTCACATCAGGTGTCTTCTCGACTGCATGGTCAGTGTCGATCGATACAGGGTGGGTATCGATCGATGCTTGTTGCTTCGAAACGTCTTTGGCAGATCCTTGGATGGGTATCAACCGATGTTGGGAGGTATCGATAGATACTATGGCGATTTCGGGAGCCTCATCGTCGTCATCTTCAGCAAGATCGACGAGATTCTTTGCAGTTAGGCCAATTTTCACTCCTGGATCGACCTCTTCATCACTTCTTAAGGTGATTGCATTGACGTATTCCCTTGGATTCACTGTTTTCCCTGGAAGAAAACCTTCTTGCCTCTTCACAGCTGCTGCAGTCTGAGCGACCTGAGTTTCCAGCCTCTTCTGATGAATGCTAAGAGCTTCAATCTTTCCATTTAGGCCTGTGTACATAGCATCCATCTTCTCATTGAAGTCCACTGTCATCTTCTGCTGTCCCTCAAGAATATGTTCAAGCATGGATTCAACCTTGTTCTCTGGAGATTTGGGAAAAATAGGCTGGTAATTGTTGGTGAAGTTTCGGTTGTTGTTTTGCTGGTATTGATATCTCTGACTTTGAAAACCAGCACCACCAATGTAGTTAACACCTTTCACTTCATCCTCATCAGCAAAGTGAACAGCTTTCCTCGTCTTTCCCATCAGAAGATTGTGCACTGAATCCAGCTTGGCTTGAACCTCAGTAATTTTAGCGATCCATCCAAATTCCCAGCCTGCTTCTTCCGCTCAAAGTCTGCATTCTTGGTGCTATTGCTAGATGCCAAATTCTCAATTAGCACATAAGTATCGTCAGGATATCTGGTGTTGAAATTTCCACTACTCGCAGCATCTAAGGCCATATGATACCTCCAATCAATCCCTCTGAAGGAGATACCCAGCAATTGAACCTTAATGTACCCGTGATGTGGACAATCCTTCTGATATGATCTGAATCTCACCCAAGGAGCCTTGAACGCCTCAGTCGCTCCTTGAGAAAATTGGGAGATCTTATTCCTAAGCTCCTCTGATCTTGCATCATCATAGAAATTGTTCAAGAATGCATTCTTGGTCTCCTCCCAAGTAGTCAGCGATTGATATATCATGGTTTTTACCCCTTTTTGACCATGATATAAGTCTTTTTTTTAGAGTCTTTCTACTATTTTGTAGTGTTTTAGAGTCTTTTACAGGTTTTAGCACGTTTGGAGCATAATTGGAGATATTGGAGCTTTCTGGAGCATTTTGTAGCAAAGCATAGATCATGTAGCTGAGAAGGTCGATTTGGAGCTCGATTATCGACCGATACCACTTATGGTATCGATCAATACCGACTGCAGAGAAACAAGAGTCGCGACTTTAAATGAAGAGTTGAAGAATTGCAAAATTTCCCAGAAGACTTTATTATTTACAATTTAGCCCAAAACGTGTTTTAGAATTATAATTAGGTTTTTCAGCCACTTTTGTTGGCTAGGCTTTATTTTACTTTAGTTTTCTGTGAGAGAGCTTTGGAGGGAGACAAGTCTGAAACTCTGTTCGCCTGAGAGAAGATTTCGAACCCTTGTTTTACTCTCTTCTATTTATTTGATTTGATGATCTATTCAATCATGTTGCTTGTTTCAATCTCCATGTCTGAGTAGATCCACTTTAGGTTTAGGGTTTTTTCATAAAGGATTTTCTCTGAATGTTAGGTTAATTAGTTAATTAGGATTCACTATTTGAATTAGTTCTTCACCATAGGTTGTTCTCATAGCTAATTCTAGGTTGACGAATCTGGAACTTAGATCTTAGGATAATTGATTGGGCACGAGAGTGCGATTAATTACATGATAGAACTTAAGGTGAGCAAAATAACTATTCGCAAAGAGATTTGGTTTAGTTGTTTTGTGAACAAATCAAACTTGAACTAAAAGCTGGTTTAGACTTTAGGATTCGCAAAGAGATTTGGAATTCTAGGATTTAGACTTAGATAGTTTTCGCAACGAGAGTTGGTTAGCTATACTTTAGTGATTTGAGTTCAAAAACCGCGCTAAATCTGAATCATGTTAGTTAGTTTATCTACCTTCATTGAATTCCTGAGAAATACCCTGAGCCTATCTTCTTTCCAATTGACTTAAAACTTGTTTAAGTTACGCATTCGCATTTAATTACATTGTTTGGTTTAGCTTAATTCGAGTCTATATAATCTATTGTGTGACTTTCTTGAGTTCTTGTGTTCGACCCCTACATATACTACAACAACTGCTTTAGTACTTATAGGGTATTATTTGAGCATATTAGCGATCCAGGAGGTAACTGCTTCAGCCAGTAAGCTGCATCCCCACCAAGAGAGTATGGGAAAAACTTACAGAAGAGGAAATCATAGGACACTCCATCGTACTTGATGCTAATGACCAAATCCTCAAATCTCTCAATGTGATCCATTGGGTGTTCATGAGGAAGACCATAAAAAGGATGCTGACCCACAAGAGTGAAGTATGCAGGTTTCAGCTCAAAGTCATTCCTCTAAAAAGTAGGAGTGCGAATCGTTGATCGATTGGCGTAGAACTGATCTGGCCTGTTGTACTCACCAATCATCCTCTCTCGAGCAACCACATGATTCACGAGATTCTCGCGCCCAAATTACGTTGCAGCCTCATTGACAACTTCAGGGGCAATGACGTTTCCTTCTTCGTCAAGATGTTGCCCTCGCTCATTGCACAAATGACCCTCTCGGTCTCTGAAAGTACCAGCCTCATCACGAATCAAAACCAATGGGTTTTTCATCTCTGCTGGCTTCTTTGCTTTCCTGATTGTGCGTTCCAAGTTTGCTAGCTCCTCGTTGGAAAGATTAACTAGCTGAGTGCTCTTGTTCCTTCCGGTTTCACGAAGAGGCATGCACCTGAAACACGAAAGTCAAGAACGTAAGTAACTGAAAAACGCGATAGGTATCGACCGATACCACTAGGGTGTCGATCGAGACTCTACGATTTAGACGAAATTCTTAGCTAAAATCTAATGGCGAAATTGAGTCCCCGGCAACGGCGCCAAATTTGATATGCTCAAATTAATACCCTATAAGTACTAAAGCAGTTGTTGTAGTATATGTAGGGGTCGAACACAAGAACTCAAGAAAGTCACACAATAGATTATATAGACTCGAATTAAGCTAAACCAAACAATGTAATTAAATGTGAGTGCGTAAATTAAACAAGTTGTAAGTCAATTGGAAAGAAGATAGGCTCAGGGTATTTCTCAGGAATTCAATGAATGTAAATAAACTAACTAACATGATTCATATTTAGCACGGTTCTTGAACTCAAATCACTAAAGTATAGCTAACCAACTCTCATTGCGAAAACTATCTAAGTCTAAATCCTAGAATTCCAAATCTCTTTGCGAATCCTAAAGTCTAAACCAGCTTTTAGTTCAAGTTTGATTTGTTCACAAAACAACTAAACCAAATCTCTTTGCGAATAGTTATTTTGCTCACCTTAAGTTCTATCATGTAATTAATCGCACTCTCGTGCCCAATCAATTATCCTAAGATCTAAGTTCCAGATTCGTCAACCTAGAATTAGCTATGAGAACAACCTATGGTGAAGAACTAATTCAAATGGTGAATCCTAATTAACTAATTAACCTAACATTCAGAGAAAATCCTTTATGAAAAAACCCTAAACCTAAAGTGGATCTACTCAGACATGGAGATTGAAACAAGCAACATGATTGAATAGATCATCAAATCAAATAAATAGAAGAGAGTAAAACAAGGGTTCGAAATCTTCTCTCAGGCGAACAGAGTTTCAGACTTGTCTCCCTCTAAAGCTCTCTCACAGAAAACTAAAGTGAAATAAAGCTTAGCCAACAAAAGTGGCTGAAAAAACCTAATTATAATTCTCAAACACGTTTTGGGCTAAATTGTAAATAATAAAGTCTTCTGGGCAATTTTGCAATTCTTTAACTCTTCATTTAAAGTCGCGACTCGTGTCTGCTTCAATGAGTATCGACCGATACTAGTTAGTATCGATCGATACTAAGGCTTCAAATCGGGTACTCAGCTACACGAACTTCTGCTTTGGTCCAAAATACTCCAGAAAGCTCCAATATCTCCAATTATCCTCCAAACGTGCTAAAACCTGTAAAAGACTCTAAAACACTACAAAATAGTATAAAGACTCTATAAAACGGACTTATATCATGGCTTAAACGGGGTAAAAACCATGATATATCACTTTTGATTTCAAGATTCTCCACCATCTCAAGAGACATCACATTCACGCTTAATCCCGAATCGCACAAGGCGTCATCAATCTTCAAATTACCAAGAGAGGAAGAGATGGCGAATTTACCCGGATTTCCAAGCTTTGGAATAGATTTGGGCTCGTATGGGGAACGTTCTATGCAAGAAGCTCCATTATTTTCAAACCAAATTGTCACCTCGTCTTGCTTCTTACCCTCTTCTTTAAGACCCTTTTCTAACATCACTTTTCTAGCAACCGTTGCATCTTCGATTCTAGAATCGTAGAGAAGTTTAGAGATATCTTCAATCGCCTTTTCATCCTCATCAACCACCTTTGTTACCACTAGATCTTCATCTTTGGAGCCATGGAGAAGTTTCTCAATCTCTCTCATAAATTCTTCATTCTCATCAATCAACTGCTCCTCACTTGTGAAGATAACGTTGCAATACTCCTTTGGGTTAGCTTCAGCTTTCCCGGGTAGAACTCCATTGGGTCCTTTGGACGTTGAAGCTATTTGAGCAATCTGATTATCCAAGCCTCTCACATGAGCGGATAGGTTCTCGAATTTGGTGTTAAGGTCGTTGTAAATTTTATCTACCTTGTTGTTGATCTCTACCATCTTCTTGCTAACTTCCATTTGGCCCTTAGCTTGGCCTTCCAAAAGTCTTTGGAGCATGTTCTTCATTTCATTTTGTGCTCCCTGGTTTGATGTGTTTCCTGGAGCTTGGAAGTTGGTTGGCTTTTGTTGGTATCCTTGCTGGTAGTTGGAGTTGAAATTCTCTTGGTTTGCTTGGAATCCGCCTTGGTTAGTCTTGAAACTTCCTTGGTTCCCTTGGTGGAATGGTTTGGGTTGGAACCCTTGTTGTTGGAATCCTTGCTGTTTCTGTGGAGGATAGACTTGGTCTTGGGGATTCTCCACGTTGTTGCTCCGATATGACAAGTAAGGGTGATTCCGGAAATTTTGATTGAACTCTCACTACAAGAAAACACAGTTTTTGTGACCAACTTTTGTGACTCTTTTTTTTGTCGCAAAAAAGTGGGACGAAAGTGTGACTAATTTGCGACTTCTTTGCTACTTCTTTGCGACTACTCGCAATGCAGTGACAAAACAGTCGCAAATTAACGACCAAACAGAGGAGTCACAAAAGAGTCGCAAATTTGTGACTGATTTGCTTCGGTTATGCCACTCAAGTCGATTTTTTTAAAGAAATTCATCAATATATAATTGTAATAGGTTAATTTAGACGTTTTTATATAGATTTGAACTATTATATAGATTGAATCATGATATTAGAGGAAAAAACTTATAATTTTCAATATTCTAAACTTATGTTTGTTTCTACTCATAACATGTATAAATAGTCACAAAAGGGTCTCAAATTTGCGACCGTTTAGCAACTCCACTCGATTTTTTTTAATAGTAGTCACAAAAGTGTCCCAAATTTGCGACCGTTTAGCAACTCCACTCAATTTTTTTAAAAATCATCAATATTGAATTGTAAATATGTTAATTTGTACGTTTTTACATAGATTTGAACTACTATATACATTGAATCATGATAACAGAGAAAAAACTTTTAAATTCCAATAATTTTAAACTTATGTTTGTATATTTTGAAAAATGTAGTAATTGTATATGTGTTTTATATGGAATGATTTTGAAAGATTGAAATTTTTCAAAATTTAATTACCATATATTAGTTTACTGTTTAAATATAAAGTTGTAGTATTAGAATTAGAATAAGAATGATTGTAAAGTCATATTTAGAATAAGAAAGATTGAAAGTTTAGGTTTTAGTGTATGGATTAGTGATTTATCAAGAATCGTCACAAAATAATCGCACTTTTGCGACCATTTTGAGACGGTTTTGCGACCGTTTCAAATTTCATGAATTTTTTGATAAAATATTACTCAGCAATTTATCCGTTGTTTTTATTATTTGCGACCACTATGCTACTAACGAGGGATTCCTTCGTTATTTAATAAGTTAAATGTTTTTGCTTTCTCTTCCTCTTCCTCTTTCTCTTTCTCTTTCTCTTTCTCTTTCTCTTTCTCTTTCTCTTCTCCTTCCTCAATTTCTTCTTGGTTCTCACCAAATAAATACTCTAGAAAATTTATCTCTCTCCCATCTCACTCCGTTCAACCTCTCCTCCTTCGCGGCGATTCTCCACACGAATCGCCGCCGCACCATGAGACGACGCTCCTCCTCATCCTTCGCCGGCGATTGACTCTCTCACGCTCTTGCCGCCTCACCTATTCGACGTCAACAAATCACAACGATACAACAAGTTTGAACCATTTATCCTAGCATCACAAGCAGAACAAGTAACGTTCGTTCCATATCCGCGAGTTCGAACCACTGGGTCCACATGGTTATCAGTTATTAAAATAGCTCCAAGGGGTAAAATCGGTTGTGTTGACGATCTTCCAATGCAACAAGATTCTTGCCGTCACATTACAGAACCAGAGATTACGAACAACGTTCTTCTAATTGATCCCCGAAACAGGCAACTTGAATATCTACCTAACGACACAGAAGAAGAAGGTGATTCCGATGAGTTTGAAGAGACTGACGATGATGATGAACCTGAAGATGGTGAACCCGACGAAGATGATGATTAATCTGATTGATTTACTTTTTGTAATTGGTTAATTTGTATAATAAAAATACCGAATATGGGATAATCTGAGATGGGATCGTAAGGATTCCCAGAGGTCGAATATTACCCAAACCCTGGAATTTTATGGTTTGGGTAATATTAGACCTCCGGGAGTCCTTTCGATCCCATCTCCAATTATCTCCGCATTATCAGTATTACGATGACATTACGACGATTTAGTCTTAATTCGTTGTAATGTCATCGTAAATCCTAAACCCTTAAATTTTAATTCCCGGTTAAGGGTTTACGACGACATTACAACGATTTAGTCTTAATTCGTCGTAATGTCGTCGTAAACCCTTAACCGGGAATTAAATTTTTCTGGTTAAGGATTTACACGACATTACGACGAATTAAGACTAAATCGTCGTAATGTCGTCGTAAACCCTAAACCCTAAATTAGGGTTTAGGGTTTAGGGCTGAAATATGTTGTATATGTTTGGTTTTTCATCGTTTATCTTGTTTTACATAAGCTCTCTACTCATTGTATAAAAATATTTGAGTTATCACAAAAATCAATTACATTATATACTTCATCCATATTTTGAATAAAGTTATAAGAACGAGTGCTATACATTATTATGTAAGATAAGGAAATCTTCCATAAATTAGATTCAATCGTCTTTATTGAATTTTTTTGTTTAGTTTGAGAAGTCTTGGATGCACAAATATACTTCGTTAATACACGACGGATTTGTATATTGTAATTTAGGGTTTAGGGTATAGATTTCTTATATTACGATGAGTTTACGATGGATCCGTCGTAAATTCGATGGTAATGTACGACGATTTTACGACGGATCCGTCATAAAATTGTCGTAATGAAAAATTAATTTTACCGCGTAGGGGGAAATTTCCCGCGTGTCTTCAATATTCGTCGTAAAATCATCGTAAATTAGCATCGAATTTATGACGGCAACAAACTCTATATATACGATCTCAGATTTCTCTTCACTCTCATAATCTCACAATCTCCTTCTCTCTCTCTACAAGCTCTCTCTCTCTCTAAGGTATGTTTTTTTCTTCTTCTAATTAGATATAGAATTGTAACTATTAGATAGGATTGGAGTTAGATAGGATTGGAATTATTAAATTATATTTTTGATATTCGTTAATTAATTTTATATAATTTTTTAGATATATATGGTGCCACATAGAACTCATTATCGACAATTTATGGGCGGTGATTCAGGACCGTCAGAGGTCTCGTCATCTTCTACCACACCGTCCGCGGTTCTGGATTATGGGTCCGCACCAGCGGCGCCATCGCCACCTCCACCTGCACCAGCACCTCGACCTCCTTTGTTATATGCGGAATTGACGATCGGGGATATTTTGCAGTCGCCAGGTCATGATGGTTTACCCGGTTAGATCCGCGACGGCCGCCTAACACTTTTTGGTACGTAAGATTATACTTTTTTCTTCTTTTTTGGTAATTATTTTTTTTACTAATAATTGTAGTTTTATTTCTCAGATTTAAGGAAGATAACAAAGTCGGGCGGAGTGTGTCTGACACCATTAAAGCCTATTTTGACGAGCCTCACCACAATTGGTATGCGGTTCCGGATGACGTTATTGAGACGTGGTTCAAATGTTTCGCGGTAATTTATTCGCTTCAATTTTTTTTTTTTTTGAGAATTAATTATTTTTATTTAATGATATCGTTTCTAATTTTTTTTTTCGGTTTTTTATAGCAAAAATGGCACTGGGACATTGGGATCAACGAGATGGTGAAGACGCAGTTTAAAAAGAAGGGAAAATTGCGGCTCAATAATACCGTCTCCGATTGGAAGAGGAAGTGGGAGGTTAATAGCGATGAGGCAAAGCCCCCATACATGTCTTCCGAAGTTTGGAACGGCCTGAAGATCTACTGGATGAATCCGCATTCGCAGGAAGTGGCCGCTAAGTGTTTGGCTTCTCGGAACACTGTCGGTCCAGACGGTCTTCCGGTGGTTATGCCGCATATTTCAACCAAAATCTCTCTCGACTCCCTCTCTAATTTCATCTCGATTGTTTGTTTTCTAACCTTATTTACATCTTTGCAGGGAGTTTCCGGTATCGGATTCTTCGAATTTACAAGTCTTTGTCTTCTGTAGCTCGTTGCAGCCCATTGAAATCTCCAAGCTTTTTCCTCTCTCACAATCTTAATGTTTACAAGATCAGATTTTTTTTTTCTTCTTCTTGTTTTTGTTTATGTTAGCAATTTGCATAGTATTATTGCATAAGACGATTATCCTGATTTTGGTTAGGCATGGTGGGCTAGTTTCATCTTTTTGTTAATATATGAAAGTTTTGATCAATGTTTTTTTTCTTGGCATTTGAAGAATTGTTCTTAGTTTCTGAATTTGGTTTTAATTCTGCAGCTAAATTTTATTTATTTTTTATGGAAATGATCTGTTACCATGAGTTTGAGAATGCACAATGCAATATTCGGAGAATACAGTTTTCTTTGAGGGACCTTTTATATCACTTTCTCGGACCAAATCGAGGAGAACATGTGCTTTGTATGTTTTGGTTTCGTTACTTGAATCCCAAAATCAGAAGCTGACATATGCTAGTTTACAAGAGTGCCATTGATGTAACAGTTTATTTTTTAGTATCAGCTTGAGATGTAATAATGCTGCATTGGGTGGTTCTGTTGAAATCAAAAAGCTCAATTTCTTACTCAGTTTATACTTTGTTGTTTCATCATTATGGTTGCTGATGCTTTTATGAATCAAAAATCTCTCAAGAGGGCTTCTGCAGCAAGCGAAATGGGACAAAGAAATAGAACGGTCGATTTAGAAATGGAGCAGCAGCAATCTCAAGCCTCTCTCCAACCAGAACCTTGCTTTCTCTTAGGTAGCTTTCTGCAACAACCGGATAATAATAACATCCCTGCCATGGTTGCAAACGTTCCTAATTTAGAAGCTCATTCTCTTCAAGACCCAACTTATGACAACTCGGCAATGTTCTACGGTCTTCCTCAGTACCATCATCATCATCATCAGCGTGCTCCGACGAATTTCTATGTTCCATATGTGGCATTTCAGGCTCCGCCAAGTCAGTTACCTTCTTCTAGCAGTCACGGTGTAGTTGGAGTAAGCTCTGATCATGAGTACGGCATCATCGCCAAGATTCAACCTCTCCTTCATCTTAAAAAGTAACTTAGTAGCTTCTTTGACATTTTTGATTTTCTTTGTGTAATAGATATATATATATATATGTTTGGGATCTTTTGTTACATGTTTGACTAATTTGAATATAAGATTATTGCTATAAAATATTTGAAATTCAGTATTTGTTTCGGATTTGAATCGGATTTATGGAATTTTAATTTTTTTTTTTTTTTTTCTACTGGTAGTCATAAAATCAGTCTCTAAATTACGACTGATAGTAGGAGTCACATATTAGTCTTAAAATTACGACTGATAGTGGGAGTCACATATTAGTCGCAAAAGAGCGACTGTTTTTGTGACCACTTTATTTAGCGACCAAATATTTGCGATTACTTTTTTAGTCCCAAAATGGTCGCAAATGATTCATTTGCGACCATTTTATGACTCTTTTCAGGGTCGCAAAAACTGTGTTTTCTTGTAGTGCCTCCTTGGTTCCCTTGGAATCCTCCTTGATTCCCTATGTACTTTACTTCCTCTTAGGGTTCCTCTTCTTGTGTGACGTCGTGGTACCCTTGTTGTCCTCCACATTCTCCAACAAATTTTATCGATCTTTGATTTGCAAGCAAGACCTTGTCTAGCTTGTCGTTGATGTCTTTGAGTCTTTGATCTTCATATTTGGTGTCTCTCATCGTGCAATCGTAATCTCCTCTATATCCTTGATCGCTTTGAGCTAAATTTTCAACCAATATTTCTCCATTGACGACATCTTGGCTAGCAAAACTCATGTTGCTTGCCGTATTCAAGGCTAGTTGATATTTTTCTAGGACCCCTCGGTGTAGGATTCCTAGAAGTGCTTCCTTGGAAACTCCATGGTGTGGACATGCCCTTGTATAGCCTTTTAGTGTCTCCCACGCTTCGTAAAATGACTCGTTGACTCCTTGTTTGAAGGTGGTTATGTCGTTCCTCAGTTTGGCGGTCTTTTGCCTCGAGAAGAATTTCGCCAAGAATTGTTTTTTACATTCTTCCCAAGTTGGTATGGTGGCGGTGACTACGTTTTTCTCCCATTGGGCTGCCTTGTCTCCCAAAGAGAATGGGAAGAGAGTTAGTTTCACCACGTCCTCCGGAACTCCATTCATTTTTACCGTCCCGCACAGGCGGTCAAATTGATCGATGTGATCAATTGGGTTTTCCATTGGCAGCCCATGGAATTTTGAGTTTTCCACCATGTTGATGAGACTTGATTTGATTTCGAAGTTGTTGTTCGCACATGGTGGAGGTCGTATTCCAGTCCGAACCCCTTGAGTAGTGGGTTCATCGAAGGCACCAATCCTTTGTGGCGATCTAGGAGGATTGATTGGCTGCCTCGGGTTTAAGCCCACTCCTTGGAATTCATCGAGCGGTGGTGGCTCTTCAAAGAGTGGGTTGTCTCTCGCGGCTTCCATCGGAACACGCCTCTCGTTTTCTGCTCGTTCTCTTGCGGCTCTTGCGGTTTCTCGTTCTAGTCTCCGGATGTCAACCACGAGTGGTTGCAGATTTTCTTGGCCTTGACTCCTTGTGATCATGCACCTTTAAAACAAGAGCAAACAAGCAAGAACAATTTAGTAACAAAATAAATAAAAAATACTTAGACTTAAAAAGATTCCAAATTTTAATGGCTATTGCAACTCCCCGGCAACGGCGCCAAATTGATTTACGTGTTTTACCACACCAATTAATCTAATGTGTGTACACTACTGCAATCATAACGGTATGTCGATGTAACACTTTAAGATCGAATCCACAGGGAGAATGAATAACACACTAAGAATTCAAGAAACTATTTAAGCTAAGCGATTTAGTTTTTTTGGTTTTTGGTTTTAGAAACTAAATAATTAAAACTATTAATTTTAAAAGAGAAATTAAAACAAAATTAAATCCAACAAATTAAAGGGCAGAATAAGTTAACACAAAATTTGGAATAATCAATAACAAAAATAAAAATTGGAATTTAAATCAAGAAATTAAGACGGAATTTACGACATGGGTTTTCGGGTTTGGTATTTCGTTATAAATTTTTGATAATTGAGAGATTATGTTTAAAACGATTAAATCAATTTATTTCCTAGATCATGATCACTTAATGTAGACTAGCTCATTTCCATGACACTAATCCTTTTATAAATCATTTATTTAAGCTAATTTCCCTATTGCAAATAAAAGATTTATAAACTATGAATTCAAGATCATTTTAATCGCAATTCACCTTAGACTTCTATTTCCATAGGTTAAGAATGAAAAGCATGAGATGAAAATTACAAGACAAATCGCAATCCCCTTCCGGGTAGCGATTTATCTAAAATCAAGAAATGGTTTTCCAACTCATTTCTAGCTTTAAGATTATTTTCAAAACATGAGGATAAATTAAATTCTAGATTTAAACATCTCCAATCTTTTAAATCAAAACATCATAAACTACCAAACCCTTAACCCATGATAGACTACTCACACATAGCTAAATAACAAAAATAGATGATAGAAATGAAAGACATAATTAAATAAATAAGAAAAGAGGAAGAGTTTTAGAAGAAATCTTCTCTAATTGGAAAATGATGAACAATCCTTCATAGGCATGAAAGGAAAAAACGAAAATGAAAGAAAAGAGAGAGTGTTTAAGTTTTGAGTAAGAGATGTGTTTGTATTATTGACTTGATGATCTTACAAGAGGGATTTCACATCCTTATATAGCAATACAAAAGCACACTTATTACAATTTTAAATGTTTTATTAGCTTGCATAAAGGAAAAAAAAAAAGAAAAAAAAAAAAAAATGATAATGTTGTAACATGATTGTGTCCGGCACTCAATTCTGTATGGTTGGCTTGAAAGTGAATGAGTTGGCTTCAAGGTGGAAAAGTTGTGGTGGTGGAGAACGGTGGAAAGTGCAAACCTGATTTGCTTGTCATGTCTTTAGTAAATCAAACATATCCTTTGAACCACATCCTTGAATGGCACGAAACCATTTCCATTAGAAATATAACTCAATTTATTATAACTTTGATGTAGAGCTCCAAAGCTAAATACAAAGGGAAGGCTTCCATACGACATGATCTTTCAGCCGCTTCGGATTACCGCTGTATTTTCCGGTAATGACATGTCTTCATTAAAACAAACGCATCTCTTGAACTGCTGATGAGAATGACATGAAACTAACTCCGAATTGAAGCTAACCCAATTGTCTACAACTTTTATCAAGACCTCATATAAAACTGGGTGCGGGAAGGTCTTCATCCGTATTTATCTTTAGACGCGTCGTTCTTGACTCGTAATCCGGATAGGTTTCTGGATCGGTTTGATGGATCGGTTTCAAACCGATCCGAGCAATTATTTCCTTCCAGATCGGGTTGCTAGAACGGTTTCTCAGAGTGGTTTCAAACCGATCTCGTGCCTATTTTCTGCTCATTTTCCTCCTTTTAATTCTTCTTCAAACTTCAAGCGATTCCTTTGATCCAAACTGCTCTCAAACACCTGAAAATGTCTCCAGCAAGCCGAAAACAACATAAGAACACCCTAGGATGTCTACCAAAATATGTGACTCAATTTGGGACCTAAATGCATTAAAAATACAATGAAAATAAGAAGAAACACAAGAAAACAAAGAAAAATATGAAACTCAAATGTGATAAAATACACGAATATCATACACGGAAGTAGCTGCAGCCTCGGCCCAAAACCTCTCCTCTAATCCTGACTCACTGAGAAGACACCTGACCTTTTCCATGATCGCCATGTTCATCCTCTCTCACCTGGAGTAATTTCTGTGAATACTGCATTATGGGAAAGGCTAAGAAAGTCCGTTTTGCTACGGAGTGTATGTACAAGTCATATGTCGTGCTATTCTATTTGACCTGCAAAACTCATCAAACATGTTATTACAAAATTCAAGACCATTATCAGTTCTAAGACACTTTACCTTCCTGTCGATCTGATTTTCAACCAAGTGTTTCCATTCACAAAACTTTGCAAATGCCTCATCCTTTGTCTTAAGGAAATAGATCCATACTTTCCTAGTATGATCATATATAGATGATAGGTAGAAAATATTGATTCTTGGAGATGGATGGTTGTACATTTGATGAACCCTATAGATCAGCATGCACATAATCGAGAGGATGTTCTGTCTCATGCTTCCCTACACCAAAACTGACTTTCTTAGCCTTTCCCATAATGCAGTATTCACAGAAATCTCCTTCTTTCCCAATGTCTTTCTTCTTGATGATGCCCCTCTGAACAAGACGTTGAAGATTCTGATACCCATATGACCAAGACGACTATGCCACAAAGAGACATGAGATACTGATTTTGCTTGACAGGCTTCTGGTAAAACAGTTTCCCCATCAAGTATATATAGACCATTTCTCAACACTCCTCGTAAAGCCATCTTATTGTTCTTGTGAAATATCAGTTTACCCTGACCACTAGTATGAGTATATCCCAATGAATCCAATGTCCCTGTAGAAATCAAGTTTCTCCTCAGATTTGGCACATATCTGACATTTCGCATTATGTTGACTATTCCTCCATGTGTATTCACCCTTATTGACCCTATCCCAAGAGTTTCCACTATATGATAATCACCAAGTAAGATCTTGCTTGACCCTTTCTCCTGAAAATCCACAAACCAGTCTCTTCAAGAAATCATATGATAAGTACACCCAGAGTCTATTACCCAATTTTCATTTGGCTCATCACCTGAGATATTCAGAGCATCTAGTACCTTGAACTCTTCTATAAGAACCACAGCCTCACCATCATGAATCAGAAAGAGCCGAGGCTCTGATACCACTTGTTGCACGGAAATAACATGATTCACCTCCTCACTAACACATGTAGCTTCGTTTTATCTCTCAATCTTGAACTCTCTCTCTCAACAATGGATTTAGAATGCGATTACCGAATGAACAGAAAGTAAAAGAAAGAACACGAGATTTTGGTCACCCAGGGTTCGTCTCCGATGTGGATGACTACGTCCCTGGGACTGGATCGATCACCAGCAAACTCCACTATCAATCAAAGGAAACACAGGTTTTCTCAAACCCATAAAACTCAGAACGAAGAAGACGACTCGTCACACGAAAAAGATACTGGCTTAAGACTCGATTTAAGCCTCTCATAGAACACGAGGATAAAACAAGAATTAAACCAATTTGAGCTAATCCCTAAACCGGAAGACTAACCCATTACTTTGAACCGCTTCTAATTTATGTTGACTTTAGCAAGCTGAGTTGACCAGAGCTGAAGCATCGATTAACAGATTTGAAAAGTCTTCCGTGCCACCCAAGTATCTAAATTGCCAAAATCCAGACTTTTCTGCCAAAGGTTTGGACTATTTTTGTTTATGTGTCTGGTTTGATTATGCCATTTTACGGATTCTGTGATCAGCGTTTTAAGGGTTGAGAGATCTTTAAACCAAAGTTTTTCGATTTTTGCGTAGCTCTTTAGAGAGTTTATTATATCTGAGACTAGCAACGAGGATTTAGTAGCTCATGGGCTTCATGGTTTTGTTGATTGGACTAGTTTGCCTTATGACACAATGCTTCAGTTGTTTGCTTGTTTAAATTATCGTGATCGAGCTAGCTATAGCTTGGCATCGACTTGTAAGAAATGGAGAAGTCTTGGTGCTTCTTCCTGTCTGAGGAGTTCATTGGATCTTCGTGCTCACAAGTTTGATGCTTTAATGTCAGCATTCTCTTGATTGTAGGTTAATCTTCATAACTCAAGGTTTTGTGGCGTTGAATCAATTGATTCTACTATACATCTCAGAGCAAGGAATCTGCTTGAAGTAAGCGGTCTCGATGGCGGTGGAAAAGAAGGATGAGAGAGAGTCTGAATCTTCGGAGCAAGTCATATTGCAATCCAAATCTCTTCCCAACATAATCTACTTGAAGAAGCAATTCTCTTGCTACAAGATGGAAGAGGACAAGACGATAGAAGAGAATGTTGACATCTTTTTGAAGCTCATTGCAGATTTGGACAGTTTCAAGGTTACCATCTCGGATGAAGATCAAGCTATTCAACTCTTGTCAGGACTTCCAGCAGCTTATGAACCATTGGTCCACACTCTCCAGTATGGATCTGGGAAAGAGACACTTACCGTAAATGAAGTTGTCACTTCGGCTTATTCCAAAGAAGCTGAGCTTAAGCAGAAAGGGTTACTCAACAAAAGTAGGCCACATGGATTTCAACAAGAGTCTGAATCTTCGGAGCAAGTGGTGAATCCATGGGAAGTCTCAGCAAAACACGGTGGGAAGATCGATTACGACAAGCTTATTGACAAATTTGGCTACCAAAGGCTCGACGGGTCACTTATTGATCGTGTTCAAAGACTGACTTCTCGTCAACCACACGTATTCCTCCGCCGTGTTTTCTTCTTCGCCCACAGGGATTTCAATGAGATTTTGGACGCGTATGAGAGAGGAGACAAGTTCTATATTTACACTGGAAGAGAACCTTCATCAGAAGCTTTGCATTTGGGGAATTTGATTCCTTTCATGTTTACCAAGTAAGTGAGATCTTGAAGCTAATTTTTAAGGTAGTGGGTCAATGCACGGATGGTCTTACTTGTACGTTATGCTCGAAATGGCTTGTAGATACTTGCAAGAAGCTTTCAAGGTTCCCCTTGTTATACAGCTCACGGATGATGAAAAATTCTTGTGGAAGAACTTATCGGTGGAGGAAAGTAAAAGACTTGCAAGGGAAAATGCGAAAGATATAATTGCTTGTGGATTCGATGTAACAAAGACCTTCATTTTCTCGAATTTCGACTATGTTGCCGGGTAAGTCACATTCGAATATATGGAGAAAATTAGTACCGGTATCCACATGCATATAGCTCAACATCCTATCTTCTTTGGTGAAGATTGCTTAAGCTCATAAGATGGCTCTTATATTGTATCCTATACATGTTTGGGTTTTGATGTTTACATTACATTTTTCTTGGCTGATAATGTGTGAAAACTTTTTGTGTGTAGTGCTTTCTATGAGAATATGATGAAGGTTAATGTTGAGTTTTGGTGATAAAAATCAAGTCTGATTCGGGTTTAAACCAAAACTGGTTTAGTCAAATTGGGAAGATGGTTCAATTTGATTTGAATCAGGTTTATTCTCATTGGTTTATGGTTAAGTGAAAACCAATCTCTTTACTTGTAACAAACACTGTATATATAAACATTGCACACGTGTTATCTTCTTCCTTGTAGCTCATAGTTGATCTTTGAGAGAAAGATTGAGAAACGGATTGAGAGAGAGAAGAAGAGATTCTTGTAATCGCACTGGAGTTAGTGGATTACTGGTTGAACCAGGCCGAGACGTAGGGTTGTTTCTCGCATAGAGACCATGAACTCGTTAATCTTGTGTGTTCTTACTTTCTTGTTCGTTCTTCTCTTTCGTGAGAAAGAGCTCAAATTTCTAAAATTCGTTTCTGTTCTTGAGTGATTGTGAGATTGAGTGTTCGATTTCGTCGATTGGTGATTGTATTTCAGTTCTGTGAAGTCTATTGAGATAGATCGAATCACAACAAGTGGTATCAGAGACAGGTTATCCGGCTCGAGAATCGATGGCGAACGTGAAGCTCGATATCGCGATCTTTGATGGTCAAGGGGATTTCTCGATGTGGAAGAAGAGGATGTATGCGCACTTATCAATCCTTGGACTCAAGGGATTTCTCGTCGAATCTAAGACTCCCGGAGTTAAGATCGAGATGAAGAAAGGCGAAGACGAAGACACTTTCAATGAAAGAAAGCTGAAAGAAGAAGCCGACTGGCTTGAAAGGTCTGAGAAGGCGATGAACTTGCTTATCTTAAATCTTGGAGATCATGTTCTGCGAAAACTCGAAGAATGCACGACCGCAGCTTCAATCTGGACCGCACTTGAAAGGTTATACAACTCTAAATCTCTCCCGAATCGCATTCATATGCAGCACAAATTCTATACTTTCAAGATGGTTGAATCGAAGACGATTGATCAGAACATTGATGATTTCTTGAAAGTAGTATCTAGGTTGAGTAGTGTAAAGGTCTCGGTCTCGGAAGAAGTTCAAGCAATATTGTTTTTAAGTTCCTTACCACCACAATATAACTCTCTAAAAGAAACCTTGAAGTATGGCAGAGAAACACTAACAATAGAAGATGTCACGAATGCTGCCAAGTCTAAAGAGATTGAGTTGAAGGAAGTAAAGTAATTGATTGGCTCACAGAAGAATGGTGCAGCCTATGTTGCTCATGGGAGACCTGAGAAAAGGGAGTCTGGTGACAAGAAACAGAAAAACAGATCAAGATCTGGTTCAGGATCGAGAATAACTTGCTGGTATTGCAAGAAGGAAGGTCACAAGAAAGCTGACTGTTATTCTCGGAAGAGGAAGCTTGAAAATGAGAAAAATGCTGAAGCAGCAGTGGTGTTAGACTTGTTACAGGAGGTCGATGCTTTGACGGTTTCAGATCAGTGGCATCAAGACAAATGGATCATTGACTCTGGATGTTCATACCACATGACATCTCGTAGAGACTAGTTTGATACATTTGAGGACGTCAATTCTGGACAAGTACTACTTGGTGATGGCAACTCAGTTGCAGTTGCTGGAATCGGTTCAATAAGCATTAAAGCCTATGGAGGATCGGTGAAGACTCTAACCAATGTAAGGTACATTCCTAAACTAAAACGGAATCTTATATCTACTGGAACATTGGATAGATTAGGTTTTAGTCATGCTGGTGGACATGGGAAGACTAGATTCTACAAAAATAGTAAGCTAGCTCTTCAGGGAACATTGAAAGGAACCTTGTACTTATTAGATGGTGAAACTGTTGTATTAGGTGAAGCTCAGAGCAATGTTCAAAAGAAACTGTCTAAAGATGAGACAGTGTTATGGCACAGACGTCTAGGGCACATGAGTGTCAAAAATCTACAGATTCTGGCCAAGAAAGGGATCATTGATAAGAGGAGAATAGGTGATCTGACCTTTTGTGAGAGTTGTGTGATGGGAAAACATAAGAAGTTGAGTTTCCACATTGGAAAGCATGATTCTGGTGAGACTCTGAAGTATATTCATATGGATCTCTGGGGTTCTCCTAATGTCACTCCAAGCTTGTCAAGAAAACAGTACTTCCTGTCAATCATAGATGATTACACAAGGAAAGTATGGGTGTATTTCTTATCAACAAAGAATGAAGCATTCAACAAGTTCTGTGAATGGAAGAAACTTGTTGAGAATCAGGTCAGTAAAAAGGTGAAGTGCCTCAGGACAGATAACGGCCTAGAGTTTTGCAATTTGGAATTTGATGAGTTCTGTAAATAGAATGGGATTGAAAGGCATCGCACTTGTACGTATACGCCACAGCAAAATGGTGTTGCAGAGAGGATGAACAAGACTATAATGGAGAAAGTGAGATGTATCTTAGATGAGTCGGGTTTGGAAGAAGAGTTATGGGCTGAAGCTGTTTCAACTGATGTGTATCTGATCAACAGAAGCCCTTCTTCAGCGATTGATAGCAACATACCAGAGGAGTTATGGCTACAAAAGAAACCCGGTTATCAGCATCTAAGGAGGTGTGGTTCATTGGCATATGTTCATACGGATCAGGGAAAGCTTAAGCCTAGAGCAGTGAAGGGTGTCTTCATTAGTTATCATGCAGGTGTGAAGGGATATAAGATATGGTTATTGGATGAACAGAAATGCGTCATAAGCAGAAATGTCGTATTTGTTGAAGACAAAGTCTACAAAGACATCAAGGAATCTCAAAACAAAGAAGTGGATCTGACTGAAGACAACAAAGAAGGTGAAAATGTAGTTCTGGAAACTGGCATCAGTGTCAAAAATGCAAAGGAGACTACACCTTCAAGTGGAGAAAATATTCAGAGTGAATATGTCAGTGACTCAGAGTCTGAGCAAGAAGAAGATCTCAGTGACTACCAGTTAGCAAGAGATAGACCGAGAAGGGACATAGCTCTTCCAACAAGGTTACAAGACTATGATATATCAGCTTTTGCATTTCTTGTTGCAGAGGACGTGAGTACAGAAGATCCAAGAGACTATTATGAAGCTATTCACAGTAAAGAGAAGGATTTATGGAATGGTGGAATGGATGAAGAGATGGGTTCACTAGACAAAAACAAGACTTGGATACTAGTGAAGAGACCTGATAAGAGAAAAGAAATTGGCTGCAAGTGGGTCTAAAGATTAAAACATGGGATTCATGGAGTAGAGAAACCAAGGTACAAAGCTAGATTAGTAGCAAAAGGATACAGTGAAAGAGAAGGTATTGATTATCAAGAAGTGTTCTCACCTGTTGTGAAACATGTTTCTATACGGATGCTACTGTCTATAACAGTAAATTTGGACCTTGAGCTGGAGCAGCTTGATGTAAAGACTGCCTTTCTTCATGGAGTTATTGAGGAGGAGATTTACATGGAACAACCAGAAGGTTGTAAAGTCAAAGGAAAAGAAGATTATGTCTGTCTACTTGATGGATACAAATTTTAATCCCTAATTAAACCCCAAGTGCAAGGCAATTGTTGTAGTAATTATGGGTATCGAACTACAAGGAGATGAATAATACACTAAGAATGCAAGAAACTCTTTAAGCTAAGAAATTGATTTTTTGGTTTTTATGTTTGAGAAACTAAATAATTAAAACTATTAATATTTAATGAAAAATTAAAACGTAAATAAATTTGACAATTTAAATGACAGATTAATTATGAAGCACAAATTTAAGAAATCACAAGAAAGCAATAAAAATCGAATTATAAATCAAGATGATAAAACATGGGTTTTCGGGTTTGGTACTTTGTTCTAGGATGATTGGTATTTAGAAGGATGATGTTTAAAACATTTGAATTAATTCAATTCCTAGACATGATCACTTAAATAGACTAGTTCACTTCCATGATACTAATCGTTTTACAAATCATTTAAATTAAGCTAATTTCCCAATTGCAATTTAGATGATTTATAAACTATGAACACAAAATCATTTTTATCACAATTCACCTTAGACTTCAATTTCCATTGGTTTAAGAATGAAAAGCATGAGAAGAAGAGTTCAAAACAAATTGCCCAATCCCTTGGTGCGATTTTGTTAAAGATCAAGAAGTGGTTTTTCAACCCACTTCTAGTTTTAAGAATATTCAAAACATGAGGACTAATTATTTTCTGGTTTTAAACATCTTAAATCATCAACCAATCATCTTTGAACTTCCCAAACCCTTAACCCATAATATGACTACTCACACATAGCTAGATAACAAAAATAAATGACAGAAATGAAAGACATAATTGTATAAATAAGAAAAGAGGAAGAGTTTAAGAGAAAATCTTCACTAATTGGAAAAAGATGAGCACTCCTTCATAGGCATGAAAGAAAAACGAAAATGAAAGGAAGAGAGAGTGTTTAAGTTTTGAGTAAGAGATGTGTTTGTATTATGAGTTGATGATCTTACAAGAGGAATTGCACATCCTTATATAGCAATACAAAACCACACTTACTACAATTTTAAATGTTCTATTAGCTTGCATAAAGAAAAAAGAAAAAAGAAAAAAAAAAAAAAAAAAAAGAATGATAATGTTGCAACATGATTGTGTCCAGCACTCAATCCTTTATGGGTGGCTTGAAAATGAATGAGTTGGGTTCAAGGTGGAAAAGTGGTGGTGGTGGGGAATGGTGGAAAGTGCAAAACCCGTCATGCTTTACATGTCTTTAGTAATTTGATCATATCTTGTTAACCACACCCTTGAATGGTGCAAAACCACTTCAATTGGACAGCTAACTCAAATTAATATGACTTTGATGAAGACATTTGATGCTAAATCCAAAGGGAAGGCTTTCTTACGAGTCGATCTTTCACTAGCTTCAGATTGCCATGGTATCTTCCGGTAATAATATGTCTTCACTAAATTAATTGAATCTCTCGAACGGCTGATGCAAATGCCATGAAACCAACGCCAAAATGAAGCTGACTCAATTGTCTACAACTTTGATCCAGACCTCAGATTAATCTGGGCGCAGGAAGGTATTCATCCAGATTTATCTTTAGACACATTGTTCTTGACTCCTAATCCAGATCGGTTGCTGGATCGAGTGTGTAAACCGATCTCGAGACCGATACTTTCTTATTTTTGCTCCATTTGCTTTTCCTTTGATCCATCTTGAAGCTCCAAGCATATCCTTCAATCCAATCTACTCCTAAACACTTGAAAACAAGCCAAAAACGGCACAAAACAACCTAGGACATCTAAAATGCAAATGCAAGAATATGAATAGAAATATGCACTAAAACACACGGAAAAAACTCAAGAATGAAATGAAAACTAATAAAAAGAAACATACTAAAACGCTAAAATATGGCGTTATCACTACTTCAAAAGGCTATGTATGTGCTTAAACAAGCTCCAAGACAATGGAACAAATGCTTTGATCAATTTATGATCAGTCACATGTTCAATAAGAGTGAGTTTGATCATTGTGTCTATATCAAGGAAGCAAAAGAAGGAGCATTCGTCTACTTACTACTCTATGTAGATGACATGCTGGTTGCATCAAAAGACATGGATGAAATCAGAAAGGTCAAAGATTTGTTGAGCAGTAGGTTTGAGGTGAAAGACTTGGGTCCAGCTAGAAGAATCTTGGGAATGGATATAGAAAGAGATCGTGAAGGTGGAGTTCTGACATTGTCTCAATCTGGTTATGTCAAGAAAATTGTACAAGTATTCAATATGGATGATGCAAAGTCAATGTCAACACCAGTTGGGGCTCATTTCAAATTGTCTGCAGTTAAAGATGGTGAGGAAGAGACATAAATGGAAGTAATACCTTATGCTAATGCTATTGGCAGCATAATGTATGCATTGATTGGTACTAGATGTGATATGGCCTATGCAGTTGGATTGGTGAGCAGGTTCATGAGTAAACCAGGGTTAGTGCATTGGTCTGCTGTTAAGTGGGTGCTGAAATATCTGAAGGGAACTCAAGATTTTAAGCTCATATTCAGGAAGAACCAGGAGTTTAAAGTTGAAGGTTACTGTGATTCTGATTTTGCATCAGACTTGGATAGGAGAAGATCAATCTCGGGTTATATTTTCACAGATGGAGGAATCACAATCAGTTGGAAGTCCGGGTTACAACATGTGGTAGCTTTATCTACAACTGAGGCAGAGTATATGGCTTTAGTCGAAGCTGTTAAAGAGAGCATCTGGTTGAAGGGCTTGGCAGAAAAGTTGGGTTTTAGGCAGGAATCAGTTGATGTGTGGTGTGATTCACAAAGTGCTTTGTGTTTGGCAAAGAACAATGTTCATCATGAGAGAACCAAGCATATAAGCAGGAAGCTGCACTTCATAAGAGACATTATAGCTCAAGGAGAAGTGAAAGTGCAGAAGATTTCAACTCTGAAAAATCCAGCTGATATGTTAACAAAGGTACTTCCGGTCAACAAGTTCAAGCAAGCTGAACTTTCTGGGAGTAGCCAGGCACTAAGGTGTTTGGGAAAAGTCATGGTTCTGCGTGTGTTTGCAGTATTGAGATTAGAGATCAGATTTAATTGTCATCAAGGTGGAATTTGTTGAGTTTTGGTGATAAAAATCAAGTCTGATTCGGGTTTAAACCAAGACTGGTTTAGTCAAATTGGGAAGATGGTTCAATGTGATTTGAATCAGGTTTATGGTTAAGTGAAAACCAATCTCTTTACTTATAACAAACCCTGTGTATATAAACAGTGCACACGTGTTATCTTCTTCCTTGTAGCTCATAGTTGATCTTTGAGAGAAAGATTGAGAAACGGATTGAGAGAGAGAAGAAGAGATTCTTGTAATCGCACTGGAGTTAGTGGATTACTGGTTGAACCAGGCCGAGACGTAGGGTTGTTTCTCGCATAGAGAGCCTGAACTCGTTAATCTTGTGTGTTCTTACTTTCTTGTTCGTTCTTCTCTTTCGTGAGCTCAAATTTCTAAAATTCGTTTCTGTTCTTGAGTGATTGTGAGATTGAGTGTTCGATTTCGTCAATTGGTGATTGTATTTCAGTTCCGTGAAGTCTATTGAGATAGATCGAATCACAACAGTTAATAAGTGCATTACACTTAATAAGGTGACTTTTAATCTCTATCTCCTTGAATTGCACAATGTGGCTGATGTGTTTTATAGTTGTTTTGAGGTCCTGGTTTTCATTTTTTTTTCGTTGCTAGGTGATATGCTCAAATATAATACCCTAAAGTACTAAAGCAGTAATTGCAGTACGTTAGGGGTCGAACCACAAAGACTCAAGATATCACTCAATAGATTGCAAGATTTGAATTAAGCTAAGTCAATAGATTAAACAGAAAACAACTAGGATTATCAAGTGGGTTGTAAATTCAATGGGAAAAACTAGGCTCAGGGTATCTCTCAGGAAATCAGAGAAAGCAGACGAATCAATCTATCAGGATTCAGATTTAGCACGGTTCTTGAACTCAAAACACTAAATTATAATTAACCAACTTTCGTTGCGAGAATTATCTAAGTCTAAACCCTAGAATTCCAAATTTTTTTGCTAATCCTAAGGATCTAATCTAGCTTTAGAGTTCAGGTTTGAT
Organism: Eutrema heterophyllum; assembly: GCA_002933915.1. Taxonomy (NCBI): domain Eukaryota; kingdom Viridiplantae; phylum Streptophyta; class Magnoliopsida; order Brassicales; family Brassicaceae; genus Eutrema; species Eutrema heterophyllum. The sequence goes on from PKMM01051647.1 coordinate 370,897, forward strand.
ATGTTCACAAAGCAACTAAACCAAATTTCTTTGCGGATAGTTATTTTGCTCACCCTAGGTTCTGTCAGGTTATTCAATTGCACTTTCGTGCCTAATCAATTAACCTAAGATCTAAGTTCTAGGTGATCAGGCTAGAATTAGCGCTAAGAACAACCTATGGTGAAGAACTTAATTGATTATGAATCCTAATAAATCGATCTATCTAACATTCAAAGAAATCCTTTTATGAGAACCCTAAACCTAAAAGAGAACTACTCAGACATGGTAATTGAAACAATAAACATGACTGAAATAATACTCAGATAAATAATAAAAAGTAGAGTAACAAGAGGGTTCGAAATCTTCTCTCGGACGAACAGAGTCTCAGACTTGTCTCCCTCAGAAAGCTCTCTCACAAAAACTCAGAATAGAATCAGCGTAATCAAGTGTAGCCAACCAAAGTGGCTAAAAACCTAATTAATAACCTAAAACACGTTTTGGGCTTAATTGTAAATAATAAAGTCTTCTGGGCAATTTTGCAATTCTTCAACTCTTTATAAAAGTCGCGACTTGTGTCTTGCTGCAATGAGTATCGACCGATACTAGTCAGTATCGGTCGATAATGAGGCTTCAAATTGGGTATCAGCTACACGAACTTCTGCTTTGCTCCAAAATGCTCCAATAAGCTCCAATATCTCCAATTATGCTCCAAACGTGCTAAAACCTGTAAAATACTCTAAAAGACTCCAAAATATTAGAAAGACTCTATAAAACGGACTTATATCATGGCTTAAAAGGGGTAAAAACCATGATATATCAACTCCCCCAGACTTAGCCTTTGCTTGCCCTCAAGCAAATAAAAGACCAAACCAGAGAAAGAAGTTTGAAAACACGGAGACTCACGTGTTCTTGAAACACTGCAATGACCCCTTTCCCAAGCACCCAAATGTCACCTAACCAGATCCAAATCTAACCACCATGTACTTCTCCGTAGACATTCGCAGCTTCCTCAGACTACACACATTATTTCGCAGCTTCATTCAATTAAACCCATCATCGCCAGTTTCATCGCTGTGATTAATACCAAGAACCTTCTAGATTCTTTCTCATACAATATCATGACAAGGAACCACCCAATTTCACACTTTTTGTATCACTTTCTCTTCCCAGACTTATTTCTTATTTTGTTCTCTTTTTTTTTTCTTTTCCTTTTTTTTTTTTTTTTTTTTAGATTCGCATATACACATCAAGGTATGAGACGCGAGTATTGATGGTGTTTGCCACCGAATCCCCGGTTCTTCCCTCTCAATGTATCAAAGGGTGTAGGCGAATAATGGCATCATAGGAAAATCCTAGCCTCGCTTCCAATCCTCTGTGTGATCATCCCTCACCAAGTAGAATAATGGGATCGCTGGAAACATTCCTAACCCTCTACTCAGAAGAAAATCATTTCATCTTTTATGCTCTTTTTTTATTAACTTATATCAGGGGAGAGAGATACTATTACTTTAAACACATGAGTTCCTTTGTCAGATATGAATGAAGAATCAAGATCTATATATACTAACCACGTCGATGAAGTGCAGAAATTTGGCTCAGGCTTTAAAAGAACTCTGCTGGAAACATGTGTGTCTTCTAGTTAACTGGTCAGCCTTTGGATTTTTCATTAGTCGATCTAGAACTGATAATGTAACAGTGGACACTCAGAAGCAAAGTCAGAACAATAGATTCAAGAACAAGATCATAATCTCCAACAGGTTTTGACTCAATAAAACAATTTTTGACACAAAAATGACTGACTCTAAGAAAACAAACACGTTGTCAGCAACTACCTCCCCCAAACTTAAACAACACTGTCCCCAGTGTTATCTAGCCTAGAGTTGGTAAAAGAAAACAGGAGAGTTGAGTGGATGGGTGAAAATCGACGGAGGCTTACCTGGGTGGCGGGTATCGACCGATACCATGTTGGTATCGATCGATACTAGGAATATTGGTCGATGCAATTTTGACATCGATCGATCTGTTGCTCACGGTCCCTTAAGAAATACCCAGCTCCTTTGTCGTGTGGATGGTGTCGATCGATACCGGATGGGTGTTGATCGATACCACTCTTCTGAATCTGCTTCTTCACGTGAAACACAAAACCAAAAACCAAAAATCAAAAACAAAAATAATATAAAAACTTATTTATAACTTACCAGTGGGTTGCCTCCCACCAAGCGCTTGTTTTCAGTCACTAGCTTGACTGTGCGGATGCCTAGGCAGTGGGTGCATCATCCAGAGGCACAATATGTCCTCTTGGAATCTCGGCTTTCGCCCAATAGTGTTTCACCCTCTGTCCATTGACAGTGAACTCCTTGCCTTCAGCACTTATTAGCACAACCGCACCGTGTGGTCGGACTTCCTTGATGGTGAAGGGACCTGACCAACGAGAACGCAATTTTCCAGGAAACAATTGCAAACGAGAGTTATACAGAAGTACCTGGTCATTGGGTTCAAAGTGGCGAGAGAGAATCTTCTTGTAGTGATATGCCTTAGTCCTCTCCTTGTACAGCTTCGAGTTCTCATAGGCGTAGTGCCTAATCTCATCCAGCTCATTCAGCTGAATCAAACGCCTCTCAGCAACAGACTTGATGTCAAAATTCATCAGCTTTGTAGCCCATGCTGCCTTATGCTCGATCTCCACTGGAAGGTGACACGCTTTCCCATACAGCAAGTGAAACGGAGTAGTCCCAAGCGGTGTCTTGAAAGCAGTCCTATAAGCCCAAAGTGTATCATCTAGCTTTGTAGACCAATCCTTTCTAGTAGTACCCACTGTCTTTTCCAGAATCTCATTGATCTGCCTGTTGGAGACTTCAACCTGCCCACTAGTCTGAGGATGATAAGGAGTAGCCACGCGATGAGTTACACCATGCTTCTTCAATAGCTTTTCGAAGACTTTGTTGATAAAGTGAGTGCCACCATCACTAATAACAATACGAGGTACTCCGAATCGAGGGAAAATAATGGACTTAAACAGCTTAAGAACCACGGAGGAGTCGTTGGTTGGACTAGCAATCGCTTCCACCCATTCGGACACATAGTCCACAGCAACCAGAATGTACCTGTTCTTAGATGATGAAGGAAAAGGCCCCATAAAATCAATGCCCCAGCAGTCAAAAACTTCCACCTCAAGGATGAAGTGCTGTGGCATCTCATGTCGCTTACTGATCTTCCCTCTCCTCTGACAGACATCACACTGGGAGATGAAGGCATAAGCATCCTTAAACATCGTAGGCCACCAAAAGCCTGCTTGAAGAACCTTGGACACCGTCTTGAAAGTGGCAAAGTGTCCAGCATACTCAGACCCATGACAATGGTACAACACCTCTGGTACCTCAGACTCCGCAATACATCTCATGTACATCCCATCAGAACAGTGCTTGTACAGGTAAGGCTCATCCCAGAAGAATCTCCTTACGTCACGCATGAACTTCTTCCTAACATGTCTTTCTAGATGCTTTGGCTCATCAGCTGCAGCAAGATAATTGGCGATATCAGCATACCAAGGTCGAGTAGGAGCAGCCACAGCAGCTAGAAATTCCTCAACATCAAAGTGATCCATGGGCAAAAATGGCATGGCTGGCGACGGGTATCGACCGATACTAGGAGAGTATCGATCGATACCAAAACCTGCAGCTCGTGAAAATCGCAGATTTTTGGCAGGAACACTATGAAACCCAGTCTCGATGAAGTAAATGTTCTCCTGAGGTAGGAAATCATCAATAGGTACGTCTTCATCGATCCTCATCCTCGAGAGATGGTCTGCAACTCCGTTTTCGACGCCTTTTTTGTCCTTGACTTCGATGTCGAAACCTTGGAGCAAAAGTACCCAACGACATAGGCGAGGCTTGAGATCCTTGTTATGCAGCAAGTACTTGAGAGCAGCATGATCCGTGTGGACAGTCACTTTACTCCCAATCAAATAGGACCGAAATTTCTCAAAAGAGAAAACAACTGCAAGCAACTCCTTCTATGTGGTGTTGTAGTTCCTCTGAGCATCATCCAACGTTCTGCTGGCATAGTAGATAACATGAAGTTTCTTGTCTTTCCTCTGGCCCAGAACTGAACCAACTGCAAAATCGCTCGCGTCGCACATAACCTCAAAAGGTAAATTCCAATCCGGAGGTTGGACAATATGAGCACTCACCAAGGCTTTCTTAATCTCCTCAAAGGCTGCAAGGCAATCAGGAGTGAAATCAAAGTTGACGTCCTTGCATAACAGGGCGGTGAGAGGGCGGGCAAGCTTGGAGAAGTCCTTGATGAAACGTCGATAAAACCCAGCATGACCAAGGAAGCTTCGAATGTCCTTCACAGATTTCGGTGGTTGTAGGCTTGTCATGACTTGAATCTTAGTTTTGTCAACCTCGATCCCAGCCTTAGAAACCTTGTGCCCAAGAACGATGCCTTCTTGAACCATAAAATGACACTTTTCCCAATTAAGGACCAAGTGTTTCTCCTCGCATCTTTGTAGCACCTTGCACAAGTTATCCAGACAGTTCTTGAATGACGATCCATAAACTGAAAAATCATCCATGAACACCTCCATACACTCCTCAATCATGTCTGTGAAGATAGACATCATACACCTCTGGAATGTCGCTGGAGCGTTACATAATCCAAATGGCATTCTGTTGTAGGCGAATGTGCCATAAGGACATGTAAAGGTAGTCTTCCCCTGATCCTCTGGATGTATAGGAATCTGGAAAAAGCATGAGTACCCATCGAGGAAACAGTAGTATGGGTGACTCGCTAACCTCTCCAACATCTGGTCAATGAAAGGCAATAGGAAGTGATCTTTCCTTGTGGCCGCATTCAACTTCCTGTAGTCAATACACATCCGATGACCAGTGATCGTCCTTGTAGGAATCAGCTCATCCCTCAAGTTCTTCACCACAGTGATTCCTCCTTTCTTAGGCACAACGTGAACTGGGCTGACCCAAGAACTGTCTGAGATGGCATAAATGATCCCTGCTTCCAATAGCTTCATCACCTCCTTTCTGACCACTTCCTTCAGGTTCAGATTCAGCCTCCTCTTATGCTCAATTGAAGCCTTTGACTCGTCCTCAAGGTGAATCATGTGCATGCATAGATCTGGGGAGATACCTGAAATGTCATCAAGAGAATAGCCGAGAGCTTTGCGATACATGCGCAGCTTGCTCAGCAGTAAGGCAACCTCTGCGTTGTTCAAAGAAGCATTAATTAATAATCACAGAGTATGTGGAATTAGGACCAAGAAAACCATACCTCAGATTGGCTAGAAGTGGCTTGAGTTCCACCTTAGGAGCTTTCTCCTCGCTCCAATCTCCAAACTTAGCAGCTTGCTTGGAACATTCGGCCAACTCCCTGTCTGGTCGTAGGGTATCGACCGATACTAATGGAGTATCGATCGATACTGATGGTGCGGTGTCGAGCATCTTCGAGTAACCAGCAGTGTCTTCACTCAGGAAAGCCTCAGATTTAGCTGAACAGACCAATGCCCTCTCCAACGGATCCTCAGGATGCATCTCCAAGAAGTACTCTTCAGCAATGTCCGTGAAAGTATCAACGAAGAAAGTCTGCCCATCGATGGTTGGTCTCTTCATCATCTTCTCCATGTTAAAAGTTATGACTAAATCACCGATGTTAAGAGCTATCTTCCCATTCCTGCAATCAATCAATGCACCAGCTATTGCAAGGAATGGTCTGCCCAAGATAAGAGGATCTCTGGGCTCAGCCTCATACTCCAGGACAATGAAATCAGTCGGGATCAAGCAATTCCCGATCTTAATAGGGACATCTTCGAGTAGCCCCTCTGGAAGTCGCATTGAGCGATCAGCAAGTATCAAATATATTCTGGTGGATGTGAAGTCTGTCATGCCCATCCTCTTAGCAACTGAATATGGCATGAGGTTCACACTTGAGCCAAGGTCGCATAGAGAATGCTCGAACCTTTCGGTGAATATCGTACAATCCAACACAAAGCTCCCTGGATCTGGAAGTTTCTTTGGGATTATATTGGTCAAGATTGCACTGCACTCATGAGTAAGCATCACACATCCTTCTTCAAGGTTCACATTGCTCGATACCATCCGCTTGACATATCTCCTGAATGCTGGTGAAGTCTTGATAGCCTCGACAAAAGGAAGCTCAACAATCAGCTTATCTAGCATTGCCTTGCATATGGAGTCTTCTACTTCCTTCTTGGTCTTCCTGGGAGGTAGAGGGTAAGGTATCTTGGGTTTGTAAACCCTTTCCTCGACAATCTTGGGCTGCTTCTCGACTTTAGGGTCAGTATCGATCGATACAGGGTTAGTATTGATCGACACACGAGGGCTTGAGATGTCCCGTGAAAGTAACCGCACTGGTGTCGATCGACACTGGCTGGTGTCGGTCGATGTTTGTTGTCTCGAAACGTCTTTGGCAGATCCTTGGACAGGTATCGACCGATGCTGGCTGGTGTCGTCGATACTGGGGCGATTTCGGGAGCCTCATCGTCGTCATCTTCAGCAAGGATGAAGAAATTCTCTGGAGTAGAGGTCTTCTTCACTCCTGTATTGACCTCTTTTCCACTTCTCAAGGTGATAGCATGAACATGTTCCCTTGGATTCACTGTTTTCCCTGGAAAAAAACCTTCTTGTCTCTTCACAGCATCTGCGGTCTGAGCGACTTGAGTTTCCAGCCTCTTCTAATGAATGCTAAGAGCTTCAATCTTGCCATTCATATCTGTGTACATGGCATCCATCTTCCCATTAAAATCCACGTCATCTTTTGCTGTCCCTCGAGAAGTTATTCGAACATAGACTCGACCCTGCTCTCCTGAGTCTTGGGCGGTGGAGATTGATAGGACGAACTCCCATAGGCATGCGTGTAATCGCTGCTCTGCATTGGTTTCTGGGCAAAGGTATTTGCTCCAAAAACCTGAGGGCTTGAAATCAGACTTGAATCCTCCTCGCTGAGCATTGTTGGTGAAGCCTCGGTTGTTGTTGTACTGATATCGCTGATTTTGAAAACCAGCACCTCCAATGTAATTAACATCCCCTGCCTCATCCTCATCAACGTTCTCGACCTCATCAGCAAAGTGAACAGCCTTCTGCTGCTTGCCCATCAACAAATTATGCACCGAATCCAGCTTCGCATGCACTTCAGCAATCTGCGACCCATCAATGCTCCCATTCAACCTCTTCCGCTCAAAATCTGCATTCTTGGTGCTATTGCTAGACGCCAAGTTCTCAATCAGCACATAAGCATCTTCAGGATATCTCGTATTGAAATTCCCATTGCTCGCAGCATCCCGAGCCATCTGATACCTCCAGTCGATACCTCTTAAGAAAATACCCAGCAACTGAACCAGAGTAAACCCGTGATACGGGCAATCTCTCTGATATGATCTGAACCTTGCCCAAGCGGCTTTAAAAGCCTCTGTCTCTCCCTGAGAAAATTGAGAGATCTTGTTCCTCAGCTCCTCGGATCTCGCATTATCATAGAAGTTTTTCAGGAATGCGTTCTTCGTCTCTACCCAAGTAGTTAGCAATCCTGGAGGCTGCTGCTTCAGCCAGTAAGCTGCATCCCCACCAAGAGAGTATGGGAAAAGCTTACAGAAAAGGAACTCATTGGGCACTCCATTGTATTTGATTCTAGTGACCAAATCCTCGAACCTCTTGATGTGATCCATGGGATGCTCATGAGAAAGACCATGAAAAGGGTGCTGACCCACAAGTGTGTAGTATGCAAGCTTCAGCTCAAAGTCATTCCTCTGAAAAGTGGGAATACGAATCGCGTACCGATTGGCATAGAACTGATCGGGTCTGTTGTACTCTCCAAGCGTCCTGGCACGATTAACCCCAGCATTCCCTTTATTCACCTCGTTGTTGCGCGCAGCTCGCGCGGCAATCTCATCGACAGCTACGGGAGGGATTATGATATTTCCCTCTCCATCAAGTCGCTGTCCAGCCTCATTGCACAGATTACCATCCTGGTCCCTCAAGGCTCCAGCCTCGTCACGATTCAACCCAACTTGATTGTTCATCTCTGCTTGCTTCTTCTGCTTCCTGATCGTGCGCTCTAAGTCAGCTAGCTCCTTGTTGGACAGATTAGTCAATTGTGTGCTCTTGTTTCTCCTGGTTTCACGATTAGGCATACACCTGAAACACAAGAGTCAAGAGACGTAAGTAACAAAAATCGAAAAAAGGTAAACTAAAACGGCGGGTATCGACCGATACTAGGCGAGTATCGATCGATACCGTCTGACTTAGTCGAAATTCTCAGCAAAAATCTAATGGTGAAATTAGAGTCCCCGGCAATGGCGCCAAAATTTGATATGCTCAAATATAATACCCTAAAGTACTAAAGCAGTAATTGCAGTAAGTTAGGGGTCGAACCACAAAGACTCAAGATATTACTCAATAGATTGCAAGATTTGAATTAAGCTAAGTCAATAGATTAAACAGAAAACAATTAGGATTATCATGTGGGTTGTAAATTCAATGGGAAAAACTAGGCTCAGGGTATCTCTCAGGAAATCAGAGAAAGCAGACGAATCAATCTATCAGGATTCAGATTTAGCACGGTTCTTGAACTCAAAACACTAAATTATAATTAACCAACTTTCGTTGCGAGAATTATCTAAGTCTAAACCCTAGAATTCCAAATTTCTTTGATAATCCTAAGGATCTAATCTAGCTTTAGAGTTCAGGTTTGATATGTTCACAAAGCAACTAAACCAAATTTCTTTGCGGATAGTTATTTTGCTCACCCTAGATTCTGTCAGGTTATTCAATTGCACTTTCGTGCCTAATCAATTAACCTAAGATCTAAGTTCTAGGTGATCATGCTAGAATTAGCGCTAAGAACAACCTATGGTGAAGAACTTAATTGATTATGAATCCTAATAAATCGATCTATCTAACATTCAAAGAAATCCTTTTATGAGAACCCTAAACCTAAAAGAGAACTACTCAGACATGGTAATTGAAACAATAAACATGACTGAAATAATACTCAGATAAATAATAAAAAGTAGAGTAACAAGAGGGTTCGAAATCTTCTCTCGGACGAACAGAGTCTCAGACTTGTCTCCCTCAGAAAGCTCTCTCACAAAAACTCATAATAGAATCAGCGTAATCAAGTGTAGCCAACCAAAGTGGCTAAAAACCTAATTAATAACCTAAAACACGTTTTGGGCTTAATTGTAAATAATAAAGTCTTCTGGGCAATTTTGCAATTTTTCAACTCTTCATAAAAGTCGCGACTTGTGTCTTGCTGCAGTGAGTATCAATCGATACTGAGGCTTCAAATCGGGTACTCAGCTACACGAACTCCTTCTTTGCTCCAAAATGCTCCAATAAGCTCAAATATCTCCAATTATGCTCCAAACGTGCTAAAACCTGTAAAAGACTCCAAAATAGTAGAAAGACTCTATAAAACGGATTTATATCATGGTTTAAAATGGGTAAAAACCATGATATATCACTAGGCTGTGGGAATCTTTGGCTTTTCCGGTGAAGATAATATCGGGAAAATCAGTTTCCCTCTGGTGTGGGTACACGAGAATTCTAATGCATATGTTGGATAATTGTATTCCATATGTTGGCCGGCAGCTCCATCTTTTCCTAGCTCATTTCCACATTTGTTCCCTGGCGCGCATGGACAACTTCCGTTGCTTGATTCCTTGTGCAATTGACCAGGTGTGCTGTTTTCTTACTTTATATCTTAACCAGTTTTGGTTTTGGAAGATAAATAAATTCTCAGTGATGTAAAATGTCTACCAGCTTGGAACACTTTCATCCAAATTTACTCTCTTTATGTTCTTCGTTTATCATTATGTGTTCTGCGTTTGTATTTATAAATTACAACCAATCTATTTGCTTTTGGTTTTGTTCAGGATCCTTATTTTAGAATGACTCGTGATGTTGCACCTCGGTTAGGCTATCGCAAGCCTGCTCTAATTGAGTCATCGTTTTTTCCTGCTCTGCAGGCAAGTGTTTTCTTCAGTAGTCTAAGGATATTGCACGTTATATATATATGTACTTACACCTTCTACGCTACACTTTTTTTTTTGCTTTCAAACTATTAAATGCCTTAGTCACTTTTCGCAGGGAGTGAATGGAAAAATGTCTGCTAGTAACCCGAATTCCGCTATCTATGTGACTGATACCGCAAAGGAAATTAAACATAAGGTGAGTTCTGTAATTTGAAATCATTAGATACCAGTCCTAATAATGAAATCAGATCATTGCTTCCAATATGTAATCTTGATGCGGTTCCATATGCGCTTAGTGGTGGGAAAGAGTCCAAGAAGGAGCACAACGAACTCGGAGCAAATCTGGAGGTACCAAATTCCTGGATTTGGGAAATTTAGAAGGACTTTCCGTTAAGTAATTGACTAAGTAACCACTCTGTATCAATAGCGGATTCTTGCAAAACTGTTCTCTTGATTCTTGATCCTATCGGTTTTGGTGCTATAGTAAACTAACTCTTTTTCTACTATTTCACAGGTAGACATACCGTTCAAGTATTTGATTTTCTTCCTCGAAGATGATTCTGAGCTTGAACCACTACAAGAAAACAGCTGCTTTCCGACGACTGATTCCGTCGGTAATCTGTCGAAAACGGTCATTTCCGACGGATATATAATCCGTCGGTTCCAACTCGTCAAAAATCCATAGGAATATTTTCCGACGGATTACCGACGGTCCTATTTCCGACGGATTTCCGACGGATATTTGATCGGAAAAGTTCTGACGGCCATTTATTCCGTCGGATATTCCGACAGATCTTTGTCGGGAAAATCAGTCGAGAATCCATCGGAAATCCGTGGGAAATTTCTAACGGTTTTCCCACGGATTGTTTCCGACGGATTTCCGACGGATAATGAATAATTTGTTTTAATTATAAATTTTATTTAAATAATTAATTTATTTAATTTTTATTAAATATATTATTAAAAAAATATTTGAAAAAAGTAATTAATAATTAAAATTCATTAAACATTAAAAAAAGTATTCAGAAAACATAATTAAAATTGTTCAAAAAAAACCATTAAACATTTAATTTAAACGGTCGGAGACTCGTCGGGGTTTCCGGGGTTGTTTTTCCGAAAGATATCGGGGAAGGCGCCTTGCATGATCTTCTGCAACTCGGCGAGCTGTGTCTGGGTCGTAGTTTGTGCAGACTTTAACTTCGCGACCTCGTCGTCATTGTCTTTAATCGTTTGGCTGAGCCTCGCGATTTCTTCCCGATACTCTGAAGGATACCAAGGAATCGATGAAGAAGATTCCTGGGTCGGAAGTCCGCCTAACCCAACGAATCGACCCTTGACTTGTCGAGTTTCCTACAAAATATTATAAATGTTAGTAATAAATTAAAATTACGGAAAAAAAATTGAAAACAAATAAAAACTTACCGCGAGAACAATTTGGTTGATCTCTTCCGTGGATAACATGTACTCGTTCGAGTCCGACGATCCGCCAAGAGTGAGCTGCGACATCGAAACTTCGTGTTCCGTCTTCTTCTTCTTGCAGATCTCGACAAGCTCACAAATGCCTATGTCATGGATCACACCAGTTTTTTTGTTGGTGTGCCTCCTCTCGATGACTTTAAGGTAGTCGGGAGCTTTGCATTCTGCATTCGCCTGTACAATTTAGTTAAGTAAAAAGTAATAATAAACGAAATTAGTGATTAAAAATTGATATTACAATAACCATTTCCATCGCCTCGCGTTCGACGGTCTTTGCGTCCCCGTTGTGAATGTAGACCCCCTTCCCTCCCCGGTCGCTCTTGCGGTTCTTCGAATTTCTTTCGGAGGTCGCCTTCGTCTTCGCCTTACTCTAGTACTCGCAAAAGCCCTTCCAGACATCGTCCTCAAGGTCCTTTGGCTTGGCTAAGCCGTGCTTCCACTTCTGCTTCCACTCGTACATGTGGTTCGAGTACGAAAGCACGACATACTTGTCGAATTGCTCAATGACCTTCGTCGTAAGGTTAGGGTCCCACGTGAACTCTTGCTACATTTAAAACAAAAAACATAACGTTAGTTTTGAATATTTATATTGACAAATTGAACTAAAAAAAAAGAAAAATCAAGTAACTACTTACCGCGAAACTCCGGTGCCAAACGTCTTTCTCGTTGGAAGGCATGTCGGAGTACTTCTCGTACGGTTTGTCCAACATGTTGTGGAGCATCCGCAATATCGTCTTTGTGATTTCAAGCGACAACTTAAACCTGAAAACATTTTTAAAATAAAGTTAGTACATTAAAATACAAAATCTAAATAAATTGAACTTATAATAGAAAATTCACTTACCAAGTCCCGCCCTCGAACTTCGGGTCGAGATGGATGCAGTGGTCCTGGTTCGGCTGCTTGACAAAATCCTCGATCCTAATGTTGGACCGAGCCGCGGATTGCTGGGAGTCCGGCATTTGAGTTCCTGAGCTCGATGGTGAAGTAGTCGGAGCTCGATGACCCCGAGAACGGCGGCATTGGGAACCGCCCAACCGGAGAGAGTCCTCGTCAGCCCTCCGGAAAAAACAAAAAAAACGTTAGTACACCGAAAGCTACACATAACGAAAAATATTTTAAAATTCCCGAAAATTACAAATTTGCCGAAAATTTTAAAATTCCCGAAAGTTTTAAAAATCCTGAAAAGTTCAAAAATCCCTTGAAGTTCAAATTTCCCAAAAATTTCACAATTCTCGAAAATTTCGAAAATCCCAAAAATTTTAAATAATCCGGAAAATTTCAAAATTCCCGAAATTCCCGAAAATATTCTAAATTCCCGTCTAAGTACAAAATTTCCGAAATTTTCAAAATTCCCAAAAATTTTAATATGTTTTCGAAATTCCCAAAAATATTCTAAATTTCCGTCTAAATACAAAATTTCCGAAAATGTTGGGAATTCCCGAAAATTTCAAAATTCCCGAAAATTTTAATATATTTTCAAATAACGTTTATAAATATTATAAATATGTTTATAATTAGTAAAATTTATAAAAACGTTTTATATAATTTTATATTTTCCAAAAACGTTTTTATATAATTTTTATATTTAATAAATTCCAAAAACGATTTATAAAATTAGGAAAAAGTTTTAACAACCCAAAAAATAAATTATAAATTACTAAATCTAAAATTATAAATACTAATCTAACAAATTCACAATTTCATTCAACTAATCTAACAAATTCTAAATACTAATCTAACAATTTTTTTAATGCTTACTAATCTAACAATTGTATACAAGGTTTTAGGGATATACATAAATAGTAGAAGAGGTGGACGGTGGACGGTGGATGGCGGTCGACGGCTGACGGCGGCAACGGCTGACGGCGGTCGGCGGCGTGCTCGGCGACCTGCAAAAAGAAAAAAGAAGAACGGTGTTAGAAGAGAAGAGGAAGAGATGAGATGAGAAAGAGAAAATGAAGATGACCATAGGAGGGGACTTACGGTCTGGGTCAATGGCCGGAGAAGAGCGATCGTCGGAGAAGAGAGAGAGAGAGAGAGAGAGAGAGAGAGAGAGAGAGAGAAAATAGAGAAATGAAAAAAACCGTCGAAGTTCTAGATATATATCAATTTCCGACGGACAGAGCCGTCGGAAATCCGTCGGTTCCTTTAAAAAAATCATTATGGCGGTCAAACTTCCCGCGGTCTCGAAAAAACTTAAATTCGTCGGAAATCGGTGGGAAATTTCTCACGGATTTCCGACGGATCTGGAAATATACTGTATATTTCGTGCATGTGTTTCTATTGGCCAGTCAACCAACACGTGTTACCCAGATCCGTCAGAAATCCATGAGAAATTTCCGACGGATTTCCGACGGACTTAGGGTAAAATTGGGGTTTAGAGTTTAAGGTATTGTGATATGATTTAACAATATCTAATCTACATGCCTCATTCAAAAAATAGTAAATCCATCAATGTTAAGAACATTTTAAGAGTTAAAACTTTAACAACATCAAAACCTATACATTTTACATAAATCAACTATAACTTATACTTTAACTTATACAAACACTTCCATCAAATTTTATAAATTTTATATAACACAATTTTGTTTAAATTTGACAAATTCAATCTACTGTATATACATCATACAAGTGTTCGTATACAATTCATATAAAAAAAACGTAAACCCTAAACCACTTTTTTTGTTTATCCGTCGGAAATCCGTGAGAAATTTCCCACGGATTTCCGACGGATGCAATATCCCCGGGTAAAACATCCCTCGGCTAAAATTGCATCCATGGGAAATTTTACAATGCAAATTTTATAAAACTACTTTGAATTTGATGATGAGTAATCTGAATCTGATGATGAGTAATCTGATTCTGCTGAATCGGAAGTTTCCCCAAATTCGTCAAATTCTTCCTCTGAATCCTCAAATACCCGATCATCTATAGGTATGGTGAAATCAACAACAAGGTCGACCTCAAGGGAATGTTCGATTGAACCCAAACCTACAAAGCTTTGTTGGAGGGGTTCATGATCGGACATCCCATGAACCCTACCTCTCGGGTTTATCGAGGTAACTGTAACTCATGGGTCTTGCTTGTTTGTCACTCGTGGATAGGGAATAGCATACCTACACCATGTAATAAATTCATATAAAAATTAAACCACGGTAATGCAAAAATACTAACAAATAAACCTATATATAAATTAAAGAATAAAACGAACCTGGTCCGCTTGTGAAGCAAGTACGAATGGCTTGTATCTCTGGAGTCGCCTTCTGCTATGTAATGATGTAACACCAAATTGGTCGTGTCGCACACCGCTTCCTACTAATGGGTCGTTCCAGTCGCATAAAATTGCAATGCATCTTAAACCGAGCATTCCCGGGTACTGAACATCGAAAATCTCATGTACGACACCATAGTATACAAGATCACCGGACATAGTTGATACACCGTAATCTGAAGTTGTCGCACTCCTATCATCTTGAAGAATCTTAAAAGCGTACCCCCGTGTGCTATACATCACATGTGACTGCACAGTTGCTAGTGGAAAGCGCACAATTTCTTCTAACCATGTGGGAAATCTTTGTCTGTTAGCCTTCTCTGTCATGACATGCACAAATAAAATCAAAAAAAGTGTCAAATAAATCATTCATTACATATGATAGTTAAAAACAAGGCAAATTAAAAGACTTACATAATCTCTTAACCAACGTCTGAACTCTTCCTGTTTGAGCTCGATTAGCTCGTCCTCTGTTTTTTCCGGAAATGCAAAACGTTTATAAGCCATATACATCCTGTGAGATTGAAGCGATCATCACGTTAGTACATATATATAATCAAGAACCCAATAAGTAATTAAAAATTTGGTTCAATATAATACCTCTCATATTCATCAACTTCGTCGCAGTTTGTGAGAATATACATATGCAAATGCTCTCGCTCATGTTGTGAAAGTCTCCGCTTCTTGCATTTTCCACTAAGTCGTCCAATCTCTAAGAATATATGAGGAACATCGACTGGATAGAAAGGTATTACGCCTCCGTCATCATGTCAAGCTTGTCTACGACTCTTCGTTTTGACTTGTGATGGAAAGTAGAACTCGGCAAAATGTGAGGTTTCTTCATTGATGCTCTGTGCGACAATAGAACCATCCACTTTGCTCAAATTTTTCACCTTCTTCTTTAGATGA
This sequence comes from Eutrema heterophyllum, assembly GCA_002933915.1. NCBI lineage: Eukaryota > Viridiplantae > Streptophyta > Magnoliopsida > Brassicales > Brassicaceae > Eutrema > Eutrema heterophyllum. Next base: position 386,536 of record PKMM01051647.1, read on the forward strand.
AACATATAGCGTTCGAAAGGATACATCCAACGGTACTGAACCGGGCCCCCAAGCTCTGCTTCTCGAGGGACATGAATTGTTAGATATTCCGTAACATCAAAGAAGGAAGGCGGAAATATCTTCTCCAAATTGCAAAGGATTATGGGTATATTATTCGCAAGGTTGCGGATACCGTCTGATGTAAGAGAGCGCGAACATATATCTCGAAAAAAGGCATCAATCCCTGCATAATTAATAAGCATAACAAATGAAAATCTAAATACTACAGTATTGTGTAAAGTATTCAAAAAAAATAATTTAATGATTGTACCTGCAATTGCTTCGTGGACATTACGTGGTAGAAGACATGCAAAGGCAAATGGAAGGAGGCGCTGCATCACAACATGGCAATCATGACTCTTCATCCCAGTAAACTTCCCTTCTCCGTGATCAACGCAGTTCCGAAGGTTAGATGCGTATCCGTCTGGGAATCTAACACTATCGGAAATCCAGTTAAAAAACTCGGCCTTTGAAGGTTCATCCAACCGAAAATTTGGGACCGGAGCCTTCCCGTTCCCTGTCACATGTAGTGCTCTACGAGAACAAATGTTTGGCAAGTCCAATCTAGACTTCAGATTGTCCTTCGTCTTCCCTTGGACATTGAGAACGGTGTTCATAATGTTATCAAAAAAAAAATTCTCAATATGCATGACATCCAGATTATGCCTCAAAAGATGGTCCTTCCAATAAGGCAAATCCCAGAAAATACTCATCTTGTGCCAATTATGTACGTTGTCACAACCATCAACAGGATGATGCCCGTTGCCACCACAATCAACGGTCTTGTCTTCACCAAAATCTCTGAACGGAGTCAACAAATACTCTCCATTTAACTCAGGAGGTGGACCATCAAAATACTTTTCGGTTCTTCCTAAACAATGTGGTGCTCCGACGATAAGGATGATCACTAGGTAGGAATCGCCTATGACAGTCAAACCAAGACATTTTGCGTATGTGCTTCAATTGGAACGCATCTGTGTTATCTTGACAGTACGGGCACGATAACCTTCTGTGCGTTGTCCATCCTGATAACATGCCATATGCTGGAAAATCGCTAATGGTCCACATAAGTACCGACCGCATGATGAAATTCTGCTGACAAGAAACATCAAACGCCTCAACACCTTGGTCCCATAACATTCGCAGCTCATAAATCAATGGCTACAAAAACACATCAAGTGATCTCTTCGGATGCTCTGGTCCAGGAACGAGAATGCTAAGGAACAAGAACTCCCGTCTTATGCACAAAGATGGCGGCAAATTGTAAGGTGTTACAATTACTGACCACAAAGAATATTGTCTGTCGTGCTTCTCAAAAGGGTTGAAACCATCAGTACATAATCCAAGGTATACGTTCCTCGCCTCAAACGCAAAACTGGGATACATTGACTGAAAATGTTTCCATGCTCCTACGTCTGACGGATGAGCGATTTCTCCATCCGTTGTATGCTCTGCATGCCATCTCATTGCTCCCGCTGTGCGCTCTGACTGATATAACCTCTTCAATCTCTCTGTTAACGGCAAATACCACATCCGTTTATATGGAACTGGCACTCTTCCACTTGTTTCCTTATACCGAGGTTTGCGACAAAAACGGCATGTCGAACGGTCTGCGTCCTCTCTCCAATAGAGCATACAGTTGTCGATGCATACATCTATCATCTGATACGGCAATCCTAAACCTTGAACAAGTTTCTGTATCTCATAGTATATATGATGCCGGTGCAAGATTATCTTCTGGCAAAATGTCTTTCACAAAATCAGCGATTGCATCCACGCACTCTTCAGTCAAATTGAAATCCGTCTTTATACTCATCATCCTAGTTGCAGTTGATAAAGGTGAATGTCCACCTCTACACCCATCATATAACGGATGTTTAGCAGCATCTAACATATCAAAGAATCTCTGAGCTTCTAAGTTAGGTTCTTCTCCTCTATCTCCATACTCAGCAACCGATGGTATACTTTCACGAAATGCATCGTTCACCATCTGAACATGACCTACAGTACTTTCTACTTCCATTGCATATTCTTCTAAGCTAGCGTTATCCCCAATATACTGTTCACTAGTACTAGCATTATTATCCACCATTGTATCATTTTCTCCATGATAATACCAAATCTTGTAACCCGGCACAAATCCATGACAATACAGGTGTGACCATACTTCATCTATCATGATAAATCTACGATTCCGACAATTAGTACAAGGGCAGTCTACCGGTTTTTTTTTCTTTCTTCTGCATACCCGCAAATGCCATGAATTCGTGCAGACCTTCTTTGAATTCCTCCGTAACTAGGCTCGTGTCCGGAATTTGATGAGGCTTGTCCATCCATGAACGAAAATAATTATAAGGATCTGAAGAAGACATTTTGGTAAGGTTGTAGATGTTTGGGTTTTTTTTTGTGATTGTAATGAATGAGAGAAAGGGTGGAAACGTTTTTATAAGGAAATTGTGCGCAATTTCCGATGGATTTCCCACTGATTTAAACGTATATATTTATTATGTCGGCAACATGTCGGCAACCTCAACATCTGTCAAACATCCGTCAGAAATTGTCAGACGGATCTATGTCGTCGGAAATCCATGGGAAATTTCCGACGGATTTCCGACGGGTGTAATTTTTGTCGAAATACTGTCGGAAATCCGTCGAACAATTTTCCACGGATTTCCGACGGGTGAACTTTTCTGACGGATTTCCGACGGATGTAATTTTCGTCGGAATACCGTCGGAAATGACCATGTTTTCTTGTAGTGAACACATTAGAAAGGTTTCAATAAGTTTGTTATCGAATGTGTCGTATCGGGGTTTTCTGAATATTGTACTAAATATTTCAGGAGTATGGGAAAGGAAATATGCTAACCGGAGCTGTAAAAGAGCGGCTCGCTGAAGTGTTGACAGAAATGGTGGAGAGACACCGCAGGGCTCGAGCTGCCGTTATCAATGAGGTAAAAACCGTTATTCTCAAACTATCAAGATTTAATATCCCACTTTACGGAACTTTTACAAACAAAATTTTCAGATTGTGGATGCATTCATGACTGTGAGACATCTCCCAAGCATGTTCGAGTAGGACGCATAAACCCTTTTGGCAGCTCCTCACAACTTCACATCATAGGCGTTAATTGATTTTCTCTTCACTTGGAATTGGACATCTTTGGGTCTATAAGTGTTTTGGAAACTTTATAGTTGGTTGTTATTTAGATATTTGAAAGAAGAGAAAATTCATGAAAGTAACCTCGGAAAATTACAAGACTAACTCCATGTTTACTAGACTAACCTTAGAAAGTTGGTCAATGTCCATTTTATCCAAATGTTGTATTATATTACAAGTATGCCATTAATTATTTGTTTTTGATTTATTTTTTTTGAACAAAAAAAAATGAATGAAATAAAAGAAGGATATGGAAAAAATAATTAAAACAAAAAACCTGGTTTACAAAAAAAAAAAAAAATCCTCTCGACAAAAGGCGATAGGCGACGGCGACGTTTGGGGCGAAGGTTGGATTCCGATGCGATTCCGGCGAGGAGTGAGGCATTTCCGGTAAGTCTCTTCATCCTCTTGCTTCGTTTTAGCTTTCTCTTTAGTTCCACGAAGAAGAAGAAGAACCGCGACGAAGGATGGTTACGGCGAAGGAGATGGACTTTGGGGCAGGCGTGTCGAGGGTTCCGGCGAGTCATCTGCCGTCGTATCAGCGACGATTGGGGGAGAATGGGCGGTTGGCGGCGGCGAAAACCCTAATTTCATAGTTTTTTTTTTTGCGACGGCGAAACTTAACCTTTTTTTTTTGTTGCAGATAACTTGTTTAGTCTGTGTTTCCGGTCTACTGAACGAGATTCCGGTGAGAGCAAGGATTTTCCGGTGAGGAATGTTAAATATTGTATATCTTTTGTGGTAGATTTTGTAACGCTTGATGGTAGATTTATTAGTCTGACAAATGTGGTTTGGTGAGTTTGGTAGATTTCTTCATATATAACGGTATATTTGTATATATATGACAATAGTTTGTATATATATGACGGTAGATTTGTTTGTATATGACGGTAGATTTGTTTATATATGACGGTAGGTTTGTTTATATATGACGATATATTTGTTTTTATTTGACGATAGTATGTATATAGATGATGGTAGATTTGTTTTTATATCACGGTAGATTTGTTTTTATATGACGATAGTTTATATATATAATGCGGTAGATTTGTTTGCTAGATTTTGTTAACGTAATGGTAGACTTATTGTTAACGACTGACTTATTTTTTCTTCTTCTCCGACAAGTACATGGCTTCTTCTTCGGCCATATTACCACCGTCTGAAAATTCCGGTGGTAACGATTCTGAAATTTGAGGTGAGAAATAGTTTGTTCATGATAGTAGAGTTATATTAATTATTTGATGGTAGATTTGCTTGTTAATGATTGTAGAGTTATCGTTTTATATTATGGTAGATTTGTTAGTCACATATTTGAACTTTATATATGAATGATGGCATTTGTTTGTTCTTCTCTGACAGGTTATGGGCTTCGCGACGGCGGACAGGTCTCTGACGAGATTCCCGGCATGTTCTTCTACTGATTGTAGATTTGAATTTGGTAGATTTAATTATATTTGAAATGATGGTAGATTTATTATTGTATTTGATGGTAGATCTATATTTGAATTTGTACAAATGATAATTGGATTTTAGATGATGGTATTGTTTTCAAATTCTAATTGTTGCAAAACGCTTGAGTCATATGTCAAACATTTCATCTTTTCTACCATGTTTAGTATCATTCACTTTCTTTACTTTCACTTTGCTTAATATGTATAAACAAGGTGAGTGAGATTTTAACCAAAAACACATGACTCAACCCAATAACATTGACAAAAAACACATATATTCTATAAACCAATACTGAAAACAATCGAGCACAAACCCAAAGAATTATAAAGCTCATATGTCATATTTGACACATACCCATCTCTTAATACTTTTTTTTTACTTGAGGATTAATTGTGATTCCAGAAACATCATTCATATATAAAAGCACTACTACAATTTTTGATGTGTCATTTGATATTGTAATGTTCAAAGTCTAGAATAATTTGAGTTAAATGTACCAGAATAAACACAAATAAGAACCAAAAAACCCTAAGTTAAAAGATAGTTATTACACAAAAGAAAACCAAAATGACATAAGGTGAATGTTTAAGAGAACCAATAGGACATAAGTTCAAGATTAATCTTAACCCGAAAAAAAAGGAGAGGATAACAAAATAAATCTACCATCATTATAATAAATATACCATCAAACACTAAAAAATTATCATACTTAGCATATTTGGGTGCATGGTTTTTTTGTAAATATGAGTTTTAGTGTAGGGCAAAAGCATCATTTCTCATTCTGGAAAAAGTCAAATGTCTACCACTAAACAATATCAATAAATCTACCGTCATTAAAAGTCTAACACAACGCGAAATAATAAGTCTACCAACTGAGGTTATCTGAGTAAATACCAAAAAAAATTACTAAATCTACCGCCATTAACAATAAATCTACCAAATAATTTTAAATTTACTGTCATTAATATTAAATCTACCACCATAAGAAAACGAAGTCACCGAGATGTTAGACGTTTTTATATCTACCACCATTATAAACAAATCTACCAAATTTTTTTAAATCTACCGTCACTAATATTAACTCTATCACCGTTACAAAACGATGTCACCAAGATTTTACACGGTTTTAAATCTACCGCCATTATAAATAAATCTACCAACCCAATAAAAATCTACCGTTGCCAATACAAATCTACCGTCAAATAAATAAATCTACCGTCACGAAAAAAAAATTCACACTGATTAACTCTACCACCAAAAGAAATAAATCTACCGTTTTATAAGATTAATCTACCACCATGGTCAATAAATCTACCAAAAAAGTCAAACATTTACCGTTAGTCAACGGTTTGGTCGTAAAGCCTACCAACTCATAAACAAATCTATCATCAAAGACAATATATCTACCACAAATAAATATATCTACCGCGTCGTTAAAATAAGTCTACCAAGATTTAATAAATTTACCATCTTTCAAACAAATCTACCATCCATCAAATAAATCTACGGACCAAAATTTGAGTTGACCAACATCAAACAAGTCTCCCATCAAAGAACGGTAGACTTTGGTTTTTTTGCGCGCTGGAAAAGTAATGGCAGTTATGTAATTGCGTTTTTCTCAACAAAGGTCATAAGGGTATTTTCGGTATAATAGGTTAGTCTAGTAATAAAAATAAAAGTATGTCAAACTAATAATAAACATAGATTCCAAAGTTACTTTAGTAATTCTCCCTTGAAAGAATGGATGAAATGATCTTGAAATTGAACTATAAATTATATAAGTTGATTGTTAGAAAAGTATTAATCATTAGTTTTTTTTTGTTTTTTAATGGCAACAAGTACAAGGATCAAGTAAATTCCAAGTACTAAAAATCTTTACATTTAAAAAAAAAAAAGAATCCAAAAAAGCATGCAATTTCTCCACTCCTCATGTCTTTAGAGAGAGTGTAAGTGTCCACCATGACCTTGACCGGTTCTTTTAACATTGCTCATCTCCATTTCTCGTGTGGTCTGGCTCTGACCCTCAGTGCTCCAACCGGTCGAGTACAAATCATACTCACTGGTTGCATTACTGCACTCGCTGTTCGCACTGAACTCTTCTTGTGTCCCAAGTGTCGACATTTTCCTAAACTTGTTCATGCCTTCATTGTCTTGGCTCGAGTCATAATCCGTGCTTCCTCCATACGAACTGTACACATTGCTGTCACCCGGTCTGATCCCTTGGTTCAGATCTGATGGCGATATGTTTCCTTCTAGCACACGCGCAACCTGCTCGTTGTTTTTATACACCGATCAATCACTCATTCGATTAGCGTTATTAACATTTTTAATTGACTTATATTTGGCAAAAGAAATCAAATGCACACTCCTTAGAAAAGAATGATTAAGTTACCTGGTCCATGCGAGGTCTGCGGCGAGCTGTCTGGCGAACACAAGCTGCAGCACAAGCAACCATCCGAGCCATCTCTTCTCTGTCATACTCGTTATTCAGCTTTGTATCAACCAAACCTTCAAAGTTGCTTTCCTCAAGTGCTCGTGTAAGCAATGGTCTTGCCTGTTCCAATTATATTACACATATCGTTTGCTTTATTTAACTGTCAAATTGTTAAAAAACAAAAAACCTTATTTACAATTATATTAATTACCCAATCAACCAAGCTGTTATCTGCATAGGCATTGTTTGCATCAACAGGGCGACGCCCGGTTATTAGCTCCAAAAGTACAACTCCAAATGAGAAAACATCCGACTTTTCTGTGAGTTTTCCGGTAGCAGCATATTCCGGAGCCAAATACCTAAAATCAAAAACCCAATGATAAGGATTCATATATAAACTTTGCAAACTCCATAATTTTACATATCTTTTTTTTTTTTTTTGGTTTTATAAATTTTAAGTTTGGGAAACCGGCCGGAAGGAATTCTATTGATCGAAATATGATATTACAATCGGATTTTTGCTAGCAGGTTCGGCAGAAAACTACATAATGCACTTTGCTAACTACATAATTCTACATATTATTTAGCTTCAAAATGATCTTATACCCAAAGGTTCCCATCACGCGAGTAGACACATGAGTGTTTGTATCCAAAGCAATCTTGGCAAGACCAAAATCAGCAACCTAAAAGATAGAAGAGAGCTTTAGTGACACTGACACAATAAAAAGATGCTTCACTAAAATATTGTTAAGTTTCATATAATGCCTTTGTCAAAAAAAAAAGTTACATATAATGCCTTCATGCAAACATAAGAAAAAAAAAAGATAAATCATACGTACCTTTGCTTCAAACTTGAAATCAATCAATATGTTTGCCGCCTTGATATCACGGTGAATGATTTTAGGAGTGCCTGTAAATATATAGTGCATCATAAACAAACATGGCCTATATTTATTAAGAAGCTATACATATTTTTCATATCTTATGACTTACAATTTTCATGAAGATACGACAATCCTTTGGCAGAACCAACAGCAATCTTCAATCTTGAGCTCCATTCCATCGGAGGCCGTCCCTTCCCTGTCACAAATTCAATTCTCAAAAAATCATCACTTATTGATAACATTAAAGCATGCTATTATCGTTAAACGCTCAGCCTTGAAGGCATTTCGAGCTAAAAGTTTTGTTTGCTCGTTTTTAATTACAGGAAAACTAGCCTTTTTGAAGGAGCTCTTGGTTATTTTCTACGATTGTAACCGTCTATCCTACTTTTATCATGTTTTGTATTTCAATTATGTTTCATATTCGGACTCTTTGGCAACGAGATCCCGGCTTCTTTGGATTGTAATCGCCGTTTAAGATTAATATAAATATGAGTTTAACAAAAAAAAAGAAAAAAAACATGCTATTATAAACCATAGAAGAGTTTTAGTTTTTGTCTAACCATGGAGGTGAAACTCGACAGTGTTGTTTGGAACAAACTCATAGACAAGCAATCTTTGAGCATCGGCGATGCAATAACCGACAAGCGCAACCAAATGCCTGTGGTGAACTCGGCTAATGATCCCTACCTCTGCCTGAAACTCTCTCTCTCCCTGAGCACTCCCTGCTTTCAACTGTTTCACAGCGATTTCTTTTCCATTACGCAATATACCTCTGTACACATACCCGAACCCGCCTTCTCCTAACCAGTTGGACTCAGAGAAGCCATTGGTGGCTCTAGATAGCTCCTCGTAAGTGAAAGTTCCTTGATAGGTGCCTAATGCAAGGCCTGGATATGGTTGAGGAGGAACTGATTGATCCGAGTAGTTTGAGTCGTAGCCACCACTGCTGCTGCTGCTCAGCAAAGGTGGCTGACGTGGTGGTACAGAGGGTGGCAGTGACGCCACCACGCGATCTAATGGTTGCTGCGATGCATTTTGTTGCTGCTGTCCACCGTAAGGGCCTCTAGCTGAGAAACAGAGGAACATGAGATCTTTAAAACGGTTTCTCTATGGATCCATATACAAGTTTGATTGAAGATGTCTAAAAAATGTAATATAGTTTTCACAAAATGCATATTCATATATTTAATTGAGAAACAAGAAAATGTAGATAAATTCATAGAATTGAGGAACAATATAGCTCAAGATTTGATTTCTTGGTTTAGTGTAATTGATATCTTTGTTTTACCATTGGGAGCAGGAGGTGCTTCATCGTCTCTTCGTCGTTTCTTCTTACAAAAGAAACAAATCAAAGTCAATGCCACAAGCACAGCGACTCCTCCTATGGCGATCCCGACCACCACTACCGTTGATAATCCGCCTGAGGGACTCGCTGGAGGTGGAGGGCTCCGAGTTGCCGACCGAGGCGGAGTGGGTGTGGAGGGAGGTGGCGGAGATGGTGAAGATCGTGGCGGAGTTAAAGGAGTGGCAGGAGACGGCGGCGGAGGAGACGGCGTCAAGGGAGTTAAAGGAGTGGCGGGAGATGGCGGTGGAGGAGAACGCCTCAAGGGAGAAGACGGAGGTGGAGGAGAAGGCGTCAAATCAGTAGACGGCGGTGGAGGAGAAGGCGTCAAGGGAGAAGGCGTCAAGGGAGAAGGCGTCAAGGGAGAAGGCGGAGGTGGAGACGTCAAATCAGTGGACGGTGGTGGAGGGGAAGGCGTCAAGGGAGGAGAAGGAGGAATGACGGGAGACGGCGGCGGAGGAGAAGGCGTCAAGGGAGTTGGAGGAACGGCGGGAGGAGGCGTCAAGGGAGCTGAAGGAGGAACGGCGGGAGGAGGCGTCAAGGAAGCTGAAGGAGGAGTGGCGGTAGACGGAGAAGGCGCCGATGACATCTCTCCCCACAATTAAAGAGCGGGAAAGGACTTGAGTTGAGTTTTGATTACTTCTATCTGAATTTGGACAATGGAGTTATTTTGAAGCCAGACGATAATTTTGAAAAATAATAAAAAATTATTCACTCTTTATAGTCATTTAACAAAATAAACTTTGGTCTAAAGATTGTATATCCAGAAACTGCTCAACATTTACTGTTCTTAGACTATTAATTTTCATAGAAGAGAATGCGTAATGGAGTATTACTTTTTGTATTTATGGAAAATAATTGGGATTGTTCTTGATCCAAAGCGAAGGAAATTTTTACGGGAGTGTACACGCACGAACTCAAGGCCACCTATTACATTGACATTTACACTAGTTTTTTTAATTATCATCTAACATCAAGTTACACCAAAAAAGTCCAGTAAAACTGAAACAGGCAATAAATAAGTATTTTGTTAATCATATTCAATCAAGGTTCTTAATAACAGGCCAATTATATATCAATGGGAGGCTGTCAGAATTTCCAGATGATGTTTTTGCTCTTCAGATATAATATAAGTTTATGTAAATAATTATTATTGTATCAGGTCAAGTCAATGTCCTATCATTCTATTCTATATATGTAGTTTGAAGTCTTAAAATAACCCCACCACACGCTTAATCTAAGAAAAAAAAACAGAAGTCAACGGCGTAATTGCAATTATAATTTGTTGGTTTAGTCAAAAAATAAATCTTTCTGGCAATAAGAATATTCTTCTTTTTGTATGCATACAAGTGGTCAGATGGCTCTGCGAAGAAAATTCGAAACATAGCGTAAATTAGTTTTGATTTTTTATTTTTAATATGAATTCGAGTCCCTTTGAAAACAAAGTCAATTGATTTGTGCGTTGGGAAGTTAGGGCTGAACTTCAGTCTAGTTGAGTACCTTGGTGAGGTATAAAAATTTGGTCGGGCTGATAACTTAATGAACACTTGATGTTGGTCATTAGTTGATCACTAGTAATTAGAACAATCTACAAAACGGGGTCTTCAATTTGTATTAATAGCGGTTGTTTATCAAGTTGCATGAGTGCTTGTGTGTGGAAATCATTTCCATTCTTTTGAACCAAATTGATATGCACCAATCTAAACATGATGTGAGATATATTGAATTGGTTTAATGGAAGTTATTAATTTGGTGGTTATTGAAAGGAATTTGAAACCCTAGATAGATGAAGAATGTTGGAGGTGGGCTTGGCACTCCCAATTAGCTAGGCCCATCTCAATTAAAGGGGCCCATTTGACCAAGTCAACCAGAAGTCAACACGTTCAGTCAGCATGGGCCCACGCCGACATGGTGCCGAGCTACTGCGCGGATAGGGTACTGTTCACGACCTACCCGGTACTGTTCACGATAAGGCCGCCACGTCATCCCCAGAAAGCGGAGAACTGTCTGCTCAACTCCCACTATAAATACACCCTTGGAGTTCACTGTAAAAGGACCTCATTCGATCCTAGGATCCACTCTCTCTCTACTGAGAACTTTCTCTCTCTACTGAGAACTTTCTCTCTCTACAACTAAGCTCTCCAGCCAGGTCGCCAGGTCTCCGACCTCCAGCCAGGCCGCCAGGTCTACGACCTCCAGCCAGGTCTACGACCTCCAGCCAGGTCTACGACCTCCAGCCAGGTCTACGACCTCCAGCCAGGTTTCCGACCTCCAGTCAGGTCTCCGACCTCCAGCCAGGTCGCCAGGTCTCCGACCTCCAGCCAGGTCTCCGACCTCCAGCCAGGTCTCCGACCCCCAGTCAGATCTCCGACCTCCAGCCAGGTCGCCAGGTCTCCGACCTCCAGCCAGGTCGCCAGGTCTCCGACCCCCAGCCAGGTCTCCGACCTCCAGCCAGGTCGCCAGGTCTCCAGCCAGGTCGCCAGGTCTCCGACCTCCAGCCAGGTCTCCGACCTCCAGTCAGGTCTCCGACCCTCAGCCAGGTCTCCGACCCTCAGCCAGGTCTACGACCTCTATATCATTGTACTCCGAACTACGAATGGCTTGATCCCCTCAACTAAAAGGTACGTAGGCAACCCATAACCAGGGTGCAGCTATAAATCTCCCTCAAAGTAAAATCCCTTCTATTTAACGGAAATCTCGCCTCGCTCCCGCTCCACAAAAATACTCTATAAAAAGGGAAGGTGATCATCTAGGATCAACAAAGAAGATGAAACTTTCTTTTGTTATGTCTCCTTATTTTCTGAGTTACAACTTTAGCTTATTTATACACAAATTGGAAAAACCCTAGTAGAGAGACACAGCTGTCGCTGCTAACACGTGGTGAGAGGAGATAAGATGTTGAATTTGTTTGAAACTACAATTGAATAGATCTCCGTACATCCCTGCGTCAATGTCTTAATTAACGTTAATAGTTATGGGAGCTCGCCAAGATGGATTAAATGTAATCACCATGGTAGTTTCAGCGATGCAAATGCACATATTGGCTCAGGACATGTTATACGAGATGAGAGAGGAGTTTTTCTCCTCGCTGATAGTTCAAAACTTCGGCAGCCAATAACGCTTTTGAAGCAAGACTCAGCTTCGTATGCACTTTACAATATCGATCTATGGTTTTAGGAGTTGATATACGACACCCAAGAATGGATAACGTTTTTTGGATTTTCAAGTGTCTTATAGAAGGAGACCAAAATAATTTCAGTTTCTCGTTCGGTTATATTGGTACGTATTGTTGGACCGATTATTTACTTAAGCCAATTGGGTTTAGTAAACTCAAATGGTGTGAATGAGAAATGGGCCGTAATGGAATGGATGGGCTCAAGTCGGAGCTCCGGTGGTTGACGGGTCATGTTTTAACGGAGAAAACAAGAGTCAAAATCCAATATCCGTTTTCTGATTCCGTGAGACTCGGTCTCCTTCGTTTCACGTGGAGAGATCGTTGCCTCATCACGTTGCCCATATCATTACGTCCCTTCAAGGACATCCGATAAAATTGGAACGATATTGGTATTACAAGTTATAAAGTTTAAAAATTCTACTCCCTCTGTTTCATAATGTAAGATGTTTTGGTTAAAAGCACGGAGATTAAAAAAAAAAAAAATTTAAAGTATCATTTAATATATAAACTAAAAACAATTCAATCAATCATGAAAAAAACTGTAAATTATAATTGGTTACACGATATCCAATAAATATAAAAGTTGCATAGAAATATGAAAATATCGTATATTGTGAAACAAAAAAAACCTCCAAAACATCTTATATATTGAAACAGATGGAATATTAGAGCATCTCCATTAGTTTAGATACCCATTTGGGTATCTTAACAATAAAATAGTCATATTTTATTGTGGTTGGATTATATAATTAAATTTTATTTTTAAAACAAAAAATAAATCAATAAAAAAAAGACAATTGTGAAGAGAAAAATGTTCTCGGGTAGCTCAAAATTTCTCAAATGAGAATCGATCATCATCTCTCTCTTCTCTTTTTTTTTAATATTATTTTAAAGGTGCGATACATTTGAGAACCCCTTGACGGGACGCTCTTATCTAATTAAAACCGATGATATTATACATACCTACCACTTCACTTTCACTCCATTTTTCTTTTCAACTAATAATGGAAATTACTTTTTGTGCTACCAATAAAATACACATTCACATTACACAAACATATATATGAATACTACTATAATGGATCCACTTCATTATATTAGTAATGCAATATTATAGACAAGAAGAATATCGATCGATCGAACGAACGCAAAGCTCTCTTTTTTAAACCTCAAAACTCGAGGAGGCGCCTCATGACGCCAAGCAGTTCCAGATGTGACGTCATTTGTGGGAAATGTCCCATCGCGTCCTCGATGATCTCCACAGTCGATTTCCCTTTGATCTTCTCCTGCATGAAGTAAGCGACGGAGACGGGAACAACGACGTCGTTTCCTGGTTGTATGACGTGGCAAGGCACTGACACTTGGCCCAATAGCTCTCTCTCGTCGCTGCCAAACACTATCTTAGCTAAGGCAAGAGCCGTCTCTGGCTTCATCTTCTTAAGACACTTCTCGAAACTTTGGACCGAGAGAGAGTCTCTCGAGTCAACCACTACGGAGGCGAAAGCAACCGCCCATGCCTCGTAGTTAGAGCCAATGTTGGAGATGATTGTATCAATGTCTTTTGACTCAAACCCTCCTTTGTAATCTTCACTGTTTATATACCTATATATTTACATTTCAATCTATATTAACATTACTATATTTGATCATCTAATTAAGTTTTGTTTTTATATATAAGTACGTTGCATTAGACACATATACATAGTCAGGGCCGTGCCTACTTAACAAATAAAGAAACTCTCGCCTACGGCATCAATTGTTATCTAGGATTAGAGAAGCACATGTGTAGTTTACATATGTAGTCTGTCTATTTGGTCATTGGTAATGAATGATTCTTCCTTGCTAAGTTTTTGTCCAGAGTTCAAATGACCACCAATGCTTCTTTTCTTTTTAATCACAATTTAAAAAGTTCGTCGCCAACATCCATGTTTTCCCAAATATTTAAATTATTTATTCTTTATCTTTATATATTGCTGATTCGTATTTTTTTTCACCACAAGTTCTTCTTTTTCCATTCTACCAACTTCTTATTTGACTATTATTTCATTTTATTTTAATAAAATACATTTTTATTACAGTTTTATTATTTTATATATAAATTTGTAAATTGATCATAAAATAATTAAAATTTTATTTATTTACTAATTTTTTGTCACCATTACTTTTGTTTAAACATTAGCTTAATTTTTAATCAACTTTATTATAAAATATTTGTTTTTCGTTTACGGCATCAAAAATCCTAGGCACGGCTCTGTACATAGTCAAACATTCCCAACACTTGCATTAAATTATGGCCGACTTTCTCACCTATAACGTAATAAATATATCTAATCTTATCGGTGATAAAAAAAATTGATATTTTGTCCTTTCGGAGATATTTGATAAAATTGGAACGAAAACTTAGCCCCTACGCAAGGTAGGGATGCTGAGTGCCGAAAGCTTAATTAGCCTCTCGGTAAGGATGCTGAGTGCTGACACACAAAAATAAAATAAAAATTTGTCTAAATGTTTTGGTTATAAAAAAAATCACATAATTTATTCTTAGTCAATAATTTTCTATATAGTATCGGATAGTAAACTGTTGGAAAGCTTAGTGGTCCACATAATATATTGATATGCATATATAATCTCTTATATCTTATAGTAGTTAATGAATCTACAATACACACATGACTATATATGTAGCATGCGTAGGCTGCAGGGAAATATATAAGACAAGATTTGATAATATGTCATATCCATCCAACAAACTATAAGCTGATTATGACCACATGTTTATTGGCAACAGTTACACTTCATTATATGCATATACCATCCACGTAAAATCCATTAATTATCGGCTAATATAGTATACTATCGTAAAGCATATTTTTTTCGTCTTCTTTCATGAAACACGTATTCTCATAAGGAATATACGATCGATGAGATGGTACGTATAACCTTTTCAGTTTTGATGGCATGTGAGTATATTTCTCTTTCGAACGTAAATTATAATTGTTAATCATCTGTCTTCACTTATTTACAGATATACGCAGCATATTTACCTTTTAGAAAAAATATATCCAATATATATAGACCTAAATGATATTTATATTCACATAACTAGATTTCACTTACACATATGTCTTTGTTTTTCTACGATTTTTCTTGCTTCTACAAACAGTTGTTTCACTTCTAATTTTATAATTAAGGGGAAGTATAATTTATTAGTGGTATTTAAGAGTGATCTTACCTGGGAGAAGCAGCGATAAGGAGAAGATTTGTAAACAAGTCGGGCCTTTTAATAGAAGCAGCACAACCGATCATGCCCGACATGGAATGGCCTACGAACACAACGGGGCCAAACTTCAACTCCTCCATAAGAGCAATAAGATCGTCAGAGAAGGCGCCCAAAGAGTTATATTTTGAAGGGTCGTAAAGAGTTTGGTCTTTGATGGCTCCAGAGAAAAGCCAGTCAAAAACCAAAACTTTAAAAGATTGGGACACAACCGGTATTATCTTGTCCCAAACCGACTGGTCGCCTCCAAACCCATGTGCCAAGACCATCGACCTCTCGCCAGAACCGAAGATCTTGGCGTTCATAGCGGCTGCAAGACCGGATATCTTCTGGTTAACCACCATGTTTAACTATAAGAGTGTTTTCAGAGATGAAGCAGGGCTTTGGTAACTTGTGTGCGTATATATAAAGGGAGAAGAGAGGTAGACTAATAAGTCTGTGGTTCTTAATTGATATCCAACCACCGATTTTATTAGGCTCGCATTTGGCCTTTTCAACAATGGCTGTATTTGTATTCATTGTCCATCTACATAGCATCTTATAAGTGGATAAATCAATATTCATCATTAATAATACATATATGAAAACGAATCTTTACTTTTTGGTATCAAAAAGGTATAGTTATTTGGACTGAAAATAAGCTTACATAAACTACTTTTGTTTGTAAGTGTAAATGCATTAACTATTGTGACGTGTAGACAACATGATGGCAATATACTAACATAATCATAAATCTTTAATAGATATAAGGATTAAATCATCTAGTTAATATAGTGAAACTGAAGCACAACGGCTAATTCTAATAAATTAAGTATCATTTGCTAATCATAGTAGTATGTATATGAACCTTTTTTTTTTGTTTTTTGTTTTGTATATGAACATGGGCAGCTCCAACGGCGACTCTTAACTTTTTAAGTGGGGATCTTAACCCCAAAAAAAAAAAAAATTATTATGAACAGTATAAGATCTAGTTCTTAAATAAGAGTTTTTAAATGCCTCCACATAAGCATTGCACGCATCGTAAAATTTCTTACCTTTGAGATATCGTAAGTACGAACACCAGTATACCACAACTGTTTCAGTTCATGGATCAATGGCTGCAGAAAAACATCTAGGGACCGCTTCGGATGCTTAGGACCAGGTACTAAAATACTCAAAAAAAGAAACTCCCTTTGCATGCACATATCAAGAGGAATGTTGTAAGGTGTTACGATTACTGGCCACAAAGAATATTGTCTCCCAGACATACCAAATGGACTAAATCCATCTGTGCATAGACCAAGATAAACGTTCCTAATTTCTGTAGCAAAGTCTGAGTCTACCGTTTTAAAGTGCTCTCACGCCTTTGCATCAGACGGATGGGATACCTCCTCTTCTCTGCGTGAATGTTCGGCATGCCATCTCATCGATGCAGCAGTTCTTTCTGATTGATACAATCGTTTCAACTTATCGGTTATAGGAAGGTACCACATCCGTTGGTACGGGATCCTATTTCTCCCATTACCTTGCGGCTTATATCTTGCCTTCTGACTGAACCGACATTCCTGCAGCTTATCATCATCTTTCCAGAAGATCATACAATTATTAATGCATACATCGATCATCTCAGAAGGTAAACCTAGACTAAATACCAACTTTTGTATGGCGTAGTATGACTCAGCAGCATGATTATCCTCATGCAAGTACTCTTTTATTAAATTAGCCCAATCGTCCATACATATCTCAGTTAAGTTATGATCAGTTTTAATGTTCATCATTCTAGATGCCAAAGACAATTTAGACTGGCCTTCTCTACATCCATCGTAGATTGGCTGGTTTGCAGCAGCTAACATATCATAAAATGCTTTTGCATCTACGTTAGGTTCCTCAGCAATATTACCAGTATATGTTGTTGTTGTCTCATGAAATGCATCGTTAACCATGTCATGAAACCTATCATGCTCTTCACCAACATAAGGATGATGATCATAATATTGGTGATCATTATGCATACTAGATTCACCCATAGTTTGGTTATTAGTGCAGTTAAATACTATCCGCTGCATATGGACCATATCCCTCACCATGTTGAAACCAAACAAAATATTCCGGCGTAAATCCTCTATTAAGCAAATGCCTCCACACAATATCAACTGAAATATGTTTCGTATTCATGCACTTCCTACATGGACAGAACATCTTACCGCTTTCCACAGTCGTCCTGATGTTTGTCGCCTGACACATGAATGTTTCAAGACCATCTATGAACTCCTTTCTCACTGATCCCTCAGAATCTTTATGTCTGTACATCCATCTTCAAGTTGCATAAATATCATCACCATCACCACCCGACATATTTGATTAAAATTGTTTTTTTTTTAAGGGGGAGAATGGTTTTTGGTGTGTTGAAAACAAACGAGGGTGAGTTGTATATATAGGCAATTTATGCAAGGAATTTGCGACGTATTTGGGTCGAAATAATTATGTAGGTATAAAATTAAAAACGTGTGTTAGGGACGAAATTGCGACAAAACAAATTTGCATCGCATATGCGACGAAATAGCATCGGTATTGCGACGTAATGTTTCGTCGCAAATAATTAGGTAGGATTCGTCGCAAATTTTTAACTTTTAAAGTTGGACGCAACTTCGACGCAATTATTGCAACGAATTTGCGTCGAAAAGACGATACGTAGTTAATTGGACGCTATTTCGTCACAAACTTAGGTGGAATTGCAACGAAATAGTTTGTCCCAAAGTTGCGACGAAGTTGGGACGAATGACGTTTTACTTGCTATTTCGTCTCAAAGACGTGGCTTTTTTTGCGACGAAAAAATTCGACGCAAATCTTCGTTGCAAAAGCTTTGTTTTCTTGTAGTGTTCCGCCTCTCACCGCGGTCTTCGAGAAGACACACAAGAAGAAAGACGGTTCTTTCGTCGACGTGCAGTCAGAGAGTATATACACCGATGTGACCATGAAGATCGCTGAGCATCAGACTCAGCGATCTGAAGGATGTGGTAGTTCCGTACAGTCGGGAGGATTGTCCATCACCGAGCTCGACCAGATATACGAAGAGGTATTTATATAAACTAATTTATATTTATATTTAATATTTTACATGCAATTTATTTTAAATATGTAACATTTTGTTCTTTTAATTTCAGGTCACTCCAAAGAAAAAAGGGCGAGTGATTGGAGTCAGATCTATTAGAGATGTCCCCGCTGCTTGTTCATCGACTCCGCGACATGATCCGTTGCGGACACAACTGAGTCGGTCTGAAGCAGAAAACGTCAATTTGCGCAGGGAGTTGTCATCCATGAAGGAACATCTCGACGTATTTAGGACACTGTTTGAGGTTATTGCGGAGGGTAACCCTGCTGTAGCTCAGGCAATGTCTAGGATACCAGGGACGACTGCACCTCCGACCACTGCACCTCCGACGACTGCACCTCAGGCAACTGATCACCAAGAACCGGAATTCGACGTATTTGGAGATGTAGATATGAACGAGGAATAGTTTTTTTTTTTTTTTTTTTGTAAAAACATTTAAATTTCAATTTCAATTTAAATTTTCTTTTTATTTTTCAAAAATTATTTTAAATTCAATTTTCATTTTAATTCAATTTCAATTTATCCTATTTTAATATTAGTCGCAAAATCGATGCAACGTTTTTATTTTGAGTTTTCTTATTCGTCGCAATGTAGACGCAAAATTGCATCGATTTTGCATCGAATTATTTGTTGCAATTGTTGCAACGTGTTAGAGAGGAAATAAATCGTCGCAACTGTTTCCTCGCTAAAGCGTCGCAACAATTGCAACAAATAATTCGATGCAAAATCGATGCAATTTTGCGACGAAATAGCGACGAAACAATTGCAACAAATAATTCGACACAAAATCGATGCAATTTTGCGACGAAATAGCGACGAAACAATTGCGACGATTTTGCGATCAGAATAGTTCGACACAACGTTTGCGCCGAATTTGCGTCGATTTATGGTTTGCGTCCAGAGGTTTGTGTCGAAATGGTGTTCGACGCAAATTTGTTGCAATATAAATATTGCGACGAATTAGCAACGAATATTGCCGATGCAAATGGTCTGTTTTCTTGTAGTGCCCATAGGGGAAAGACAAGGCCGGAGATACTACAACCGAAGGCCATGCGAGGTCCTCAAATGCCCTGGACGGAAGGATGAGACACCGTAAGCTCGTCTGAGTGAAGACCATATATAATCCATTAAACATGAGTAAGATTTACAGTGTCCCTCTTTTGATACAACAAGTCTTAATTAAGTCTTCTCGTTAGCTGCATAAGTTTTTGTACTAGTATTTTAATTTCTTAATCCGGATTATGGGTAGGAATTTGCAAATGTATTGGGAAATAATCGGTGTAGAACTGAAATCCATGTTCTTTAAATTTATGTAATGGAGATAACCACAAAACGAAATTAAATAATTACAACTTTCAAGTGAGAGAACTTGGAAAATCTTCAAAGTATCATTGGAAATACTATGGGACTGAAGACCATATATAATCCATTAAACATGAGTAAGATTTACAGTGTCCCTCTTTTGATACAACAAGTCTTAATTAAGATTTGATTATTTGTTTGCCTGTTCTGTTTATGCGTATATTTGTCAAAAAAATTAAACATAGTGTTTACTTTTAGAAGAAAACATAGTTTTTAATCAAATACTGCAGATTTTAAAAATCACAAAAGAAAAGTCAAAAGTCAAAAGTCAAAACTATTCAACAAATAAACATATCTTTATTTCGTTTAGGGAGAACGACGTATTTCCACCTCAAGTTATTGATATAGTTGTAAATCCACCCGAAGTTTGGACCTCGACACATATCCTCATAAATCGAAAGTTTCAGACGTATTTCCCCCTAAATCGAAAGTTTCAGACGTATTTCCCTCCGATTTGAAACATCGAAACCTATTTACACATATCGAAGCGTAAAACCACCCAGACTATGATTTAGGTTGGTTTACGACTTAAACCAGACACAAAACCATTTATACCGGATACTAAACCAAAAATAAATCAAATTACAACCCGACCCAAAAAACCAACCCGACCCGATTTATTTTTCTTATTCACCCGGTTACAATTATCGATCGATCTTCTCTCTCTCCTCTTAAATTAAACGCTTCTTCATGTTCTTCTTTTTTTTTTTTTTTTTTGAATTGATTTTTCTTCTTCATATTCATCCTAAACTAATCAGGTTTCTACTTATTCCACTTCATCTCTTTCAATCGCAATCTGGATTTTGTATTGAAGGTGGATTCATTGTTCATCATAGAGTGAGAAAATCAATTTCCCAAAGATTTTTGATTTAAGATTTCATAAAAACAAAAAGAGGCATCTCCCGATCAGTGATTTTCGATTAAAAATCACCACTTTTGGCATAAAATACTTCGTATTTTCTGTTGCTCAGTCAATTTTCTCAAGAAAACTTTTGTTCATCCTGATTATCAAAGAAGAAGCTCAGATAGAAACTGCTGCAATGGCGGATTTAATGGGATTACAAATCAATCCTCTCTAAATTCACTCAAAAATTCATCGAATGACGACCCAAATCAAAAACCCAGAAACAAGTCGATCCGAAATCAAAAACCCAGAATCAATCGCAAACCTGATGGAAGAAGAATCAAAAACAAAATCTTGTAACATGATTCAACAACCGCTGCTACTTTCTTCGATTCACGAACACATTCTCCGATCAAAAATGAAATTTTGTAATAGGTTCCCAATTTCGAAGATCACACCAGAGGAGTTACAGGTTTCTTCGCCAATCACCACCACTATTTCAAAACGATTGCTTGTTTCCAGACAAACTCCAGCTCAGAAATCGTCGATGATCTAGCCTCCATCGAACGAGCTCATCTCTCAAACGGCAGCGAATTGCTCGGCGGTCACGTTGTGGAGCCGTCCACGACGGCGGAGGAGACGGGTCAGGTACGGAGCAGGTTTTAATTTCAGTCTTCAATTGTGAGATGATAGCGGTTTAGGTGATTTGGGGAGATGGTAAGAATATTGATTAAGAAGAAGGAAGAAGAGGAAGATGGTAATGGATGGAGGAGAAGAGAGTGGAGAGATAGAAGATGAAGTGGAATAAGTAGAAACCTGATTAGTTTAGGATGAAGAAGAAAAATCAATTCAAAAAAAAAAAAAAAAAAGAACAAGAAGAAGCGTTTAATTTAAGAGGAGAGAGAGAAGATCGATCGATAATAGTAACCAGTGAATAAAAAAAAAATTGGGTCGGGTTGTAATTTGATTTAATTTTGGTTTAGTATCCGGTATAAGTGGTTTTGTGTCTGGTTTAAGTCGTAAACCAACCTAAATCATAGTCTGGATGGTTTTACGCTTCGATGTGTCTAAATAGGTTTCGATGTTTCAAATTGGGGGGAAATACGTCTGAAACTTTCGAATTACGTGGATCTGTGTCGAGGTTCAAAGTTCGGGTGGATTTACAACTATATCTGGGAATACGTCGGTTTCCCTTTCGTTTATATATATATATATATGTATATATATAATTTTCATATGATTGTCAGTAAAAAAAATTAAAATATAATTTTTTATAAGCGTATACAAAATATTTTAATTAGTAGACGGAAACATATATATTTACGTTTGAAACAAACACATCCTTAGACAGTAAGCAATCTACATTTACGATGGATAAACATAAACAAAAACAAAAAAAATCTTCATAGTAGTGGGGATTACTCGCTAAGCTCAAAGAACCCTCAAAATTAGTCACTCACATAGCTATTTTTTTAAAAGATGATTTTCAATTGTTTTTTTAAAATGCTATTAATAGCATCTAATTGACACCAAATCCACATGTAGAAAACATGAACTCACATAACAAATCCATCTATTTAACTATACATCGATCTAAACTTACACCAAGTTATCAGAATCATATCGATCATTTTTTGGATAAACGATTTTCGGTACAAATAAATTAAATGGATACAATGTTTTTTTTTTATTATCAAAAATAAATTAAGACCTTGCAAAAAAATAAGAAACAATTTGAACCCCTTCTAGGAAATCTTTGGGAGTAGTGGTGGCTTCCCAATCTGATTCGTATTGACATTTAGCCATAAGAAAAGATACCCAAACAAAAACAAACAATGAACTAGCGTCCAACCTCTAATCTAGTGATAGCAAATAAAAAAACTCTAGCCTCTAAAATGTTGAAACCAAAGAGTGTAAGGTCGCAATATATTCGCTTAAAACTCGAATTACTGAAATGTATATGAGGCTTAAATTGGTTTTCAGAGCCTAAAAACTAGAGATATTTTGGTCAGAAAAATAAGACAAAGAAGCACACAACCGCACATTAGGAATCTGGAGGACCAGACTTAAAAAGTTTTGTTTTGTCCATACCTTGTCTTTTTCTTCTTCCAAATTTGGACCGGTTATTATCCTACGTCAATTTCAGGATAAAAAATGAAAAATTCTAAGTATATTTATAATTTATTGACTTCGGGTAAATATATAATATGCTCTAGAATGTAAGTTGTTTTTAGTAATTGTGCTTGCATGTATGGATTTTACAAAACATGGTAATGTTTTCTGTTAGCAATAATAATACGGTCTCTGTTTTAACTAATACGGTCTCTGTTTTATTTTTAAGTTTGTTTGACATTTGTTTTCACAAAATAGCTAAGTCATAAATCATTT
This sequence comes from Eutrema heterophyllum, assembly GCA_002933915.1. Classification (NCBI taxonomy): domain Eukaryota; kingdom Viridiplantae; phylum Streptophyta; class Magnoliopsida; order Brassicales; family Brassicaceae; genus Eutrema; species Eutrema heterophyllum. The sequence goes on from PKMM01051647.1 coordinate 409,981, forward strand.
TTTTTACTAATTGACGAAGTTCTAAATTATATTTTTGTTCATGTAAGACAATTATTTTATTTGGTGGCTAAATTGAAAAAAAGAATATTACTTTGTTAAGAAATTACATTTGGGGGTTTTTTTTTTCTTTCGGATGAGATGCTTATTTGCTAATATTGAATACTCCAATAAATATTCTTTCTGTTTTTTTATTGATAGATTTTTTTTTTAAATCACATATTAAAAAAATAATAAATGTTTGATTAGAAATACATCATTGTTCATACAAAACAATTTTCCATAATTTTAAACCAATAGTAATTCAATAAAAAAATTTATTATTATTATTTCTTGAACTGTACGGTTCATTATCATTAATTAATAAAAATACATAGAAAAGCTAATAAAATTATCTTTATGAAATAAAAAGTTAGAAAATCGTTTTTAGAAACGGAGGGATGGAGTATTTGAATAAAGAAATAAATTTTATAAACTTTTGGACCTAAATTTTTTTTACAACAAAAACAATTTTCATCGCACATCTATGGTCGCAATTCCCCATATATTGTTCAAAATATACAATTAAAAGCTGTTAAAAACTCCTGGAAATTGTTTAAAAAGACTGAAAGTGGCAAAAACTTTGTAAACCATGTCATTTGTAGTATGTTATTAACGTAAACAAAATACTGTTTATGATCATTTTGTAACATCTCTACCCCGGGCATCCCAAAGGAAATTGGGAACTCGAGTATGTTAGGTCGGCAGACTAAATCATATCAGTTAAGTCACCCGGTTTGGATCACTTGGTAAGCACTACAAGATCGCCGGGAAAATGTCCATGTCACAACAAATATTATAAAACATTTCTGATCATCCTAACTTGTACAGATCAAAGGAAAGAGGAGGGGTGAGTAATAGGATTATTTAGTAAGGATGAGCCTTACGGAGACTCACAGTTCACCTTCACACATTACGCGAGTTATTATTCATGAAAGTCTAACCCTAAAACAAGTACAAACAAAGTGTCTAACCACACTTACAAACAATACCCTAGTTCACCACCACACCACACTGGTCCACGAACATCACGAGCCCATAGCTCAACCACGCCCGAAGGCCAATGAAGTTCGCCATAACCTCCGGCGTTGAGAACTGGCTTGCACTCTAGACCCAGCCTCAAAACACACAAGACCGTACCACAAGCTCTCACATACGTGTGAGAGACATCTAATAGTTCTAATAGATAAAAGTATAAAGCCAAGCAATACCGAATTAGACCTAACCATTTAGAAACATTAGGTCTGAGACTCGCAAGCAGGACACATACCAATTTGTAACGACATGCTGATTTGATTACAATCGATTTACCATGTTATTAGGGTTCCATAGTTATTAGTCAATATTCAGGTGACATGTGAGACAAGCAACATACAATAACCCTAAAACAGATCCTAATTACAAATTTAAGAGATATGGTTGTATATAGATAATATAGTGTTTTAGCAATCAATCAGAGAACACTCAGCGAATCAGATAGCTCATTTAGTGGTAGCTATAGTTTAAGAAAAGACTAACAAAAACAAGAAAACACGTTTGAGAGAAGGAGAGGGGCAACGAGTCCTCACCTTGGCTCGGTTCGGAAGGAGGCAGAGGGGACGGTGGTGGTGAGAGGTACATCACGCCCAATTCCGAAGAGATTTCAGATCCTAGATTCCATATCCTCTCTCATCGGTTCAGAAGAACATCGACATAATATGAAGGAGAAGTCCTCATCATCAAACATAGACGGACTTTTGAGCGGTGAAGATGGAGGAGAAGACATCTCGGTGGCTAGGGTTTCACGGTGAGGAGAGAGAAAGAGAGGAGAGAGAAACGGCGGAGGAGGAGGAGAGAGAGAGAGGTGTTTAGGGTTTTCTTGTTACGAGAGAATGAGAGGAATTATATGAGTATTTATACAAAAACCTAAGATTTGGGGAGAAAGGAAAAAAGTAATTATTCTCCCGAAAAAAAGAAAAAATGAAGATTTGAGTTATCAAAAAGGAAATAAGATATTATATATGAGAATAAATAAAAAAAAATCTTTAGACGTGAGAATATTCTCGAAGAATCTAGAAGTTGATTTAAACCGGAAATTAGAAAAAGAAAACATACTGATTCTTCGAGAACTGGTATGGGACTAAGAACACACCAAAATCGACTTAATTGTTTTTTTTAACAAAAATTACTCAAAATAATGAATTTAAGTAGCTCCTTAACTTGTCCTAACTCCTAGGATATGAGCTCTTTTCACAAGGTCCCCAAAATTTGTGAAAGGAAATTGTAAACTTAAAAGATTAGAAAGAGAGAAATAAAAACAAGTAATTAAATGCAGAAAAGGAAATGTGAGAAAGAGAGAGAGAGAGTAGAGTACAAAACTACAAATTGCCTTTAGCCTTTAAAAGCCGGTTCCTACTCTCCTTCTCCGCCTTAAATGATGTCGCATTAACCGTCATTTATCCATACAATACAATATGTATGTATACACACATGCGCACCACGTGTTCAGTGTTCCATGAATCATCCAATATTTCCTATAACCAATTTAAGTACTCCAATTTATTTCATATGCTTTTTCGAAGATTAGTTTTGAATTTTGTCCAAAATCTTCCGGTTGTAGAAAAATTATAAAGACAAAAAAAAACCTTTTTCAGCTATCTTGGTTCTTGAAACATGGCCCGGTTTTACCTATACAACATGCCCCACCTAACCAAAAGATCCACAATTCTTATTTTCCAAAGTCTTAGATCAAAGATCTTTTGGCATTTTTGTAATGCAATATTTACAATAAAACGGGGTTAAAATGTGTCATTGGTATAACGAACATGCTTTTCTTGTAATATTACGAAAATAAAAAGGAGCTTCGCAAAAATTGTTATTTATTTAAAATTTTATTAATTTTTGTATTTTCTCAAAATGTTATTGGAAAGTATCACTTTGTGAACTTTTTGACAATATTGTCCATGTACAGTACGGTGTGTACGATTGTGGACGGTACACAAAAAATATAAAAAAATGTATTTTCGTTATTTGTTCACTAAAAGACAAAAAAAAAACAGTAAAAAAATTTAAAGCGACAAAAACCTAAAAAAATTTGAAATAAGTACCTGTGTTTGCAAATATCTAAAAATAAAATAGATGATTTAGGTATTTAACAAAATCCAAACAAATAATTAGGGGAAGAACAAAAAATTGTTAAAATTTAACAAAAGTGTACATGAAAAAGTGAGGTGGCATGCGTTTATGGGTAATTGAAGACGCGTGTGCACGTGGTGTTGTCTTCATGGGAGAATGAACCACATGCTATTTGATGCCATTATCTCTCATGCTTTTTTTCTTTCTTATCATCATATCAATCTCATCCGCTCTTATCTCTCTCTTTCTCTCATCTCTCTCTTTCTCACATATATTGTGTTCCTCTTTTTTTCTTTTCCTCCTAACAATCAACACACCCAAATAACAGATCTATAACACTTACAAAATATAAACTGTAACAGAACCACAGCGATTTCGAGTTTTGTCAACAATACAGAACCACCGCAACGTTGAGTGACCAACAGATTCAGCATAACTTCGAACCGATTCGACTCACTAATCTATGACTAATTTTTGATAAGAGTCGACTCACTAATCTATGACCAATTTTTTATAAGATCTATGCCAGCCTTGTTACGGTAAATATTATAATATATTGGAAAACATAGTTTTAACATTGTTATTTATATTTATATCGTACAAATATTTTTATAACAAGTTATATTTATTTGTAAAGAATCAAATAAATAAATAACATACATAAAGCAAATGTTGATATTCTTATAACGAGATATGAATATTTGTAACACGCTAAATAAATAAAAAAACACACATTCCGAGACCTAAACTTGTTAATTCTTGTGTCCATTCTTCTACATTCTTTTCTTCTTAGGCGATTCTTTGTTCTTGCGTTTAAAAGGCGTATTCACGTTGATTCATGTGAGAGTGAGATTGAAAAATGAGTAAGAACATTCAGAGAGTTTGAGAATGCAAGAAAGCAAACAAATTGCATTGTTGTTATAGTGTTATGGATAGTAAAATTAACGGATCCGGATCAGAAATAATAAGTGAATTTTGAGTCGGATATCCGACCCGGGGAATATTAATATATATATGACATAACATAATGTTTTACGTTGTCCTTGTATCAACCCATTTAACGTAAAGTCCAACAATGAAACTTAATAAACTAAATAACCTTTAACGCCTAAGCCCAATCAATGAACCTTTGATAAACTCGAGCACTTTTCAGTTTTCTCTGCTCTTTTCATTCCCCTCTCCAAGTTGATAAACTTGATAAACTCACGAGAATCTAACATCTTTTTCTCCACCGTGGCCTCTCTCTCGTGGCTTATCACCACTCACCAGCACAAGAACCGGGCCTGTTTATGAAAAATTCATGATTTTTAGATTTTAAACAAACAATTCGGATCAGATCCGGATACGCGCAAATATCCGGATATTTTTTTTTTTATGATATATGGGATCTCGGATCCAGATATCCGCGGGCATTTTACAGTTTTTTTTCTTTTCCTAAATCATTTTTTCTATACACTCTTTGCTAACCTCCTAATTAACAAAAACAAAGTTAAAAAAAAAAGGCTTGAATTTAGCTTTTTCCCAAGAAGAGTAAAGTGGACTTGACTCAGTTTTCTAGTAATTGTTTACCTTAGTGACTGAGATTTTTCCCAAATTTTGCCTTTTATGGATATAGTCATAGACTCATAGTCAAATATTGTGGTTACTTGTTTTCCTTTATTTACCAAATTGAACACCCCATATTCTAGCCAAATTTTCTTATAGTCATAATGGTTATTAGACTTAATTTCCCTTCCCAAATTTGCCTTAAATGGATATAGTCATAGTCAATATTGTGGTTTCGTGTTTTCCTTTGTTTGGGGCCTCAGTGAGCAATTGCCTTATCAAGTGTTGAATTCCAAAGGCAGTCCAACGATTCTTGCACACTTGAAAATCATTTTCAACATCTTTAAAACCAAAAAAAATCTATAGATTTTATCAACTATCTCCATCAACAATGGGAAACTCTCTTAAGTCTTTCAAACAACAACCTCATTCAACGGCTTACGAGCCTCTGCTCTCTGTTACAGGTACATCTCTGTTTTCAAAATACACTTTTTACGTTTTTGTTTACATATGTAGTATCTAAATACCTAACTTTGAGGCAGAAAACGAGAACCTGAGAGTCGTCAGCTTCGCGGAACTGAAGAAAGCAACGAAGAATTTCAGACCAGACATTGTCGTAGTTGGCCACGGTTGCTCTGATCGGACATTCTACAAGTGCTACATCGACCATACCACATTTGCTCTTATCAAAAACTGACACCGGAATCGCTGTTTCTGTCCTGGATCGTGATAGTTTACCGCACACTCTACATGGCTGTGAGGTAAGCAAAGTCTGTCCATTTTTCTGCAACTAATATGTAGCAAGAACTTATGTCTTGTGTATCTAATGGGCACAAAACCTATAGAGTTTCAGGGACAAGTGAAGTCTCTAGGACAGATTTATCATCCCAATTTGGTCAAACGTTTGGGTTACTGTTGTAAAGGTAGCATATCAAACTTCTTGGTTTTCGAATACTTGCACAAAGGAAGTTGGACCGTCACATTTACGGAAGTTAAGATCTCTCATGTGTCCATTCCAAGAATCAGTATATATAGACAATTTTGCTTTACTTATAGTTTCATGTTTCTCTCCACAGAAGAAGAGGCATTGCCATGGGAAATACGGGTTAAGACCGCCATTGGAACAGCTCGAGGTCTTGTTTTTATCCACTCGATCAAGAACATCCCGCTATTTCAAGGACTCAATGCATAACATTATGCTTGACGAGGTAATGATTTTATTTACAATTCTTTGTTTTGTTTTATGATCTTAGAAATTAATACCTAAGTTTGGATTTTTCATCAGCAATACAATGCAAAATTGCTTTATCTTGAACCAAACGAAGAATATTTGGGAGATGAACGAATCTATGGAGCAATGTATACAACTCTCCTGAGTGTTTCAACGGTACCGTACACCAAAATCTTAACTTTTTTTTGGAAAAATTCTAATTAATCTTTTCATTATTCAATGTGTTAAGACTAATCATGTAATGTATGTAGGTTATGTGGAAGCTAAGACCGATGTTTTCACATTTGGTCTGATCTTGCTTGAGCTTTTAACTGGTTCAAAAGATGCAGTTAAAAATGAGAAAAGCAGAAGCTCAGGTGTCTGGACATCTTTATTGTCCGATGATCATAAGATTTGGGGAAATAATCGATCCGCAACTTGGGAACAATTATCCCGTGATTGCGGCGACACAGATGGGCACACTCATCAGAAGATGCACCAAGTGGGACAAGATGAAACGACCATTGATGCAAGAAGTCTTGGATACTCTGAATTGTATTGCAGAGATTAAGGATTAATGTGTAGAGGTTACTCATATTTGACATTGGAAAAAGTTAAGAGGTACAAGTCTTTGTATACTCTCCAACTTTTTAAAAATAAATCTTAGTACAACCATTGTCTCTATAGATTAACCAATATTTAACATTTGCTTAATCCCACTTAGTCTTGCAAAACTCAAATTGGCAGCAAATTATATACTTGACTATTTGGCTCCTATACAATTAATTGGCTCATATCAAGACTTTTAAACCTTGGCGAAGAGACAACAAACCGGTTATGAAAGGAACACAACAGAACAGAGCAAATAGTTCAAAAACTCTTTCATTTTATAGATATGGACAGAAACAAGGAATTAAGACAAAACGCTTGCCCTCAAGAGTCTTTTATGTCAAATCGTAAATCCTAAATCCTAAATCCTAGATCCAATCCAAAGAAATTGCAATGGGGTCATCCTGTGGTCCACCAAATGATGTAAATATCCGAATCCATGTTAGAGAAATCATGGACTATCTTTGTTCTAATCATATTATTCATAAATACTAATACTAAGAAAGAATGTGGTTGAATGGAAGCTGATTAGTGAGATTATTATTACTCCAAGAGCTTGCTGCTGCAAAATCCGTTGTTTTGCTTTTTGGTGGAGACAACATCAGAGAATGCATCAAGAAGTTGGCCAGCAAGGCTGCTTGGATCATCCTCTAGGGTCTGCACAAATGTGCTCACGACGGATTGCTCCTGAGCGGTCGAGCTCAGGCTGAACCATGTCAAGAACCTGACCCTGAACGTTTTATCGATGTGGCCTTCACACTCTAGCAACCTGATCACCTTCACACATTTCTCAATAGTGTCATCAATCGGCGAACTGTCACATTCGTGGTTCTCTGACTCGTGACTGTTTGAATTTGCTTTCCTCTTCCTGGTCGTGAGGAAATCAAACTCAGGATCATCACCGCTTCCATCTGATCTCACCAAGCAGTTGTTCTTCTTCTGTGTACCGTTAGACACTGCATCATCATCATCATCATCATAATTACCATTATTATTATCATCATCAACCTCAGCGAGTGATTCTAATGGCACTCCATTGTCTTCACCTCCAGAAGAATCAGGTGGAGTGAATTCCTCATTCAAGTCTGGCACTGAAACTATATTTAGATCAAACCCAAGTGGTCGTCGAGCTGGCAATTCTTCTCCTGGTTCACTGCTTTTATCAGTATCTACATTATAAAACGCGTCAAGCAAGCCTTCCTCCTGAGCTTCAGCCAACTGCACATACTTTGCAAGTTGCCCGATCTTGAATCTCGAGGAAATGCTACTTTTGTCCTCTCGATCTGAAGGCTGATCATTTCCTACTAAATCAGTTCTCCCCTTTTTCCTACCATCCACCGAGTTAGCACGACTCTGTTGCAATAACTCAACGCTCTTGGTAAAGCACCTAGCATTAGAATGGCCTAATAAACCAGCTTCCGTGTGGGACACAACACGGAATGTATACTCTGTGCAAGGCTCGAGGTCAGATATCACCATCCTCCTCTCGGTTCTACTGAAATCAACAAATTGATCATCCTCTGGCGTCTCTCCTTTCTTGAACCACCATAACTTATAACCCTTAACATCACATTCCTCAGCACTAGGAAGCTCAATCAGACGAAGAGTCACCTGTGTAGGTGCAACATCTTCAAAATGAATCCTGCACGCAGCAGGAATCGAAACTGCGAAAAACAAAACATGTAAGAAGCTTATATCACCATTCCCTCTTTCGGATTCATTGCAACAAAATCAAAATGTCTCCAATACAAACCTCTGGCTGCATTGGCTGACCAGTCCTCCGCCATTTTTATAGCAGAAGTGCAGAGCTCTTGAACCTCACTTGCAACAGGAAGCCGACTAACAATGCCCCGATCAGTTCTCGCAGATGGCCCGTCAAGAGGCCCGACTTCATCTTCCAGCATAGACTTGGCAGCTCTTACAATCTCATGTAACTCACAAAACCGACAAGTCCCATTAAGAAGTCTATAACTCAATTCTATCCTGTAACACAGTACATCTCGCCGTCGTGCTTCCTTTGCTGCCATAAGCTGCTTCTTCCAACATCTTCATAAACACACACACACACATTGGGATTATATAAAGACAAGAATCTCAGAAACTCAATGAAGAAAAAGGTGAAAACTTACCCAAGAATCTCAGAAACTTTGCCGCAAGAGTAGCAGCAGAAACATCCATCGAGCTTCATCAGATTTCCAAGACTTGTAACTCCGACCTTGTCTTCTCTAAATGCACACTCGAGATGGCAAGATAAGCCACAGAACTCGACATCATCTGGTTTCTCGGGCTCACAAACAAACCAGAGGCTAGGGTCCTTGTTCTCGTCGAAATTATGGCAGACGCAACAAGAACATCTCTTGCAGAAGGTATCACCTCTGGGCACGTTCGCTCTGCACGATGCGTTCTTGCAGATCCACGATTTCATCAAGCACCCGCCGTCGTCATGCTGCTGCTGTTGTTTCTTGACGGATTGTTTCTCGATTGCGTCTTGCTTCTTGTTAGACTTGTTTTTGTTCTTGCGGGATTGCGAGATCTTCGTTTTCGTCGATAATGAATCCATTTTTTTCTCTTTCTTGTTCAGAAATTAAAAGTCTTTCTTAGCTCTTCTCGCAGACTCCTTCGTCGAGAAACCATGATCGTCTCGTCGTCTTTGACTCCGCGTCGAAATTTGGAGACATGTCTCCGCGATTGAAGCGAGCAGAGTTTTCAGGTCACTGTAGATTTCTGCGTCGCCTGAGAATAAAATTGCCTCGGCGGCTTAATTTGGGGAAAAAGAGATAAAGTTAGGGATTCTAGGGCACACGTGTAATTTCACTATTTTTGATTTTTTTTTCCGGTAGCTTGGTAAAGACAATTATCATAATGGGCTTTTTCTGAAGGGGCTACTCATTTTTGTTTGTTTCTTTTAAATCATAGCTTTAGCTTTAGAAAACAATAAAATTATGATCTAGTTTAGGTTTCGCGTGATACACGGATAAAAAATAAAAAATTTAGATTATAAAATTGATAATATGATTAATTACGATCCGTATAATTAGATTATAAATTAAAATCTCGTTTAGTTATCCATCAATTACGTTTAGTTAAACTTGTGTCATTGTTATTTAGTAATATAAACTTAGTATAAGTTTAGTTATATTACTTTCCTATTGTTAGTTATTTACTAAACAATCTGATAAAATTACATATTGTTATTTATTTTAATTTTAAAATTCCGGCCGTTTNTATTGTTATTTACTTTAATTTTAAAATCTCGGCCGTTTAGTTATCCATGAATTATGTTTAGTGGATAATTTTCTTAAAATTATCCAGAAAATCACAAACGTAATTTTAAAAAAATTCAAAATTGATTCATATTACCCATAAATCTGATAAACAATCCCTTTAAATGAAAGAATGAGAAAGTGGGCCAGTGGTTGTCACACCTCTGCTGCCATCTTACCGGTGTCGAGTTCGACTCCACCTACCCTCTATGTGTGGGGGTATTTGGCTATTGGGCCGGCCTATTGTGGTCCAAAATGATGACGAAAAAATCAATTTAAATGAATGAAATGGTTCCAGAATTACCCAACACACGATAACACATTTTTCTTCTTCTAATTTTATATATTTTTTTATATTTAACACTTTTTATTTGGTAGTTTCTATTTTTTCTCTTACTTTACTTTTTTCAATGTTATTAGTTCCTTTTTGAGTTTTAGAAGTCATGATTTGCTTGTTTAGAATTTGAATAAGAGAACTAAAAGATGGAAATACACATTTAATAATAAGATGGAAGTACACATTTAAAAATTATGATTTTTTGAGTTTTAGAAGTCATGATTTGGTTGTTTAGAATCTAAATAAGAGAACTAAAAGATGGAAGTACACATTTAAAAATAAGATGGAAGTACACATTTAAAAAGAAAGGTGTAGATTATTATATAGAGTTTGGACGTGGTTGTATATTAATAATTTTTTTTTTAAAGTTTCCTTTTGTTATAATGGAAAGGATTATAAACTTTTAAGTTTGGTTAAGTTTGGTCGTATATTAATAATTTTTCTTTTAAGTTTAAAGTATATTTATAAATTTCTTTTTTTAAGTTTGTTCGTGGTTATAGATTATAAACTTATAAGTTTTCTTATGTCACTTTTCTTTATTATAATTTTCCTTACTTATTCTTGTTTTTTTTAATATTGCCTTTTTAAGTTTAACATTTTTAATATTTACTTTAATTCAATTTTACTTTTTTAATTAATTAACACATGTCGTGATCTAAATTAACCGTGACAAATGTCACGATCTCGTGAGTGAGAATTATTCTACGTGTCATGCTCACGTTGAGAGATCCAGCTTAATATAATAAGATTAGTTTTTTTATTTTTTATTTTAGCCTATGATCTTTCAAGATGTTTACATAATCTTTGAACAAGAGAAGAGTTAAAGAGACACAAATGGATAGAAACAAAATTTGCATTGTTTTCTTTTGTTCTTTTTACATCGGTTATCAAGTTTAGTTCAACTAATCTAGTGAATAAACAATGATCAGTTTGTTTCTCTTACGATATGTCTTTCAAACCACAATTTATTCCCTTTGGAGAGAGAGAGGAACGGAAGAAAGTATGGTGAGCCTCATACTCATCCACCACGACTCATTCAATACATTGACAAGCAAGTGCGAAATCGACTAACATCTATACGAAGTTTGGGCGATAGAAGGTACGAAAGATGAATGCATGCATGGTTGGCTTCTCGCTAAGAAAATTTCTTTATAATTTCAGTTTATGGTTTTTTCATTAGGAAATTATTCAAAACTTTTCAGCTAAAGTTGTATTCATTGTAAATACGTTTTTTTATTTGAATAAATTTTACATTCAATTTAAAAGAAAAAACAAAAAAAATAGACAAACCTTTCGCTAATAAATCTATTATGTGAAAAAAAAAACTCGGACAGGCCATAGCCCGCGATACAAAATAGCACTTGTGCAACTTAGTTGTTAGACAAAAGAACTGAATCTGCGATCTCTGCAAGTTTATGCTTTAAGATCTTTAGTCGTCAACTACACCACCACACACGGTGTAAGTTTTGCATCGTATGTTGTTGATTGTACGTAGGCCATCTTGGCAAGAGTATCGGCCACATTGTTGCTTTTGTCGTGTCACCTGCTTGAACTCTATTCATGCGAATCAGTTAGCCAAAAAATTTAATAACTTGGATCAAATTCTTCCAATGAGCCTTCCGTTCTCGTCAACAGTTTCATTGAAAAAACAAAATTATTCAAAAATTTATGTTACCGCGCCGACTCTAGCCACCAAAAACACCGTCAACGTGCACTAACGACAACTAAACCAACTAAAAACAAATATATAAATGTGATTATGTGAAAACTCTCACAGCTTACGACTGAAACTTAATGCAATCAAGGTTACTTAATATGGTTTGTATTGAAACCAGAACGTGCGAAGGATTTAGAAGATGCAAACAAGAGATTTCATAAAATTGTCTCAAAGACTTATTTACTTTTCTAAAAAAAGTCAATATTAAATCTGACATAGAGACCAAAAATTGAGCTGACTCGGTAAACGAGGCTAGGTATCAGCTATTGGTTATAGGAGGGGGCTTCCTTTGGTCCACACTTCACACGAATAATATTTACCAATTTTCTAAATACTTCGAGTCCAATATTCTAAGTTTCTAAGGACATATTTGACCAAAACAATATTCTTAAATATGTATTACTAGATCATTTAGAATATAGATTCATGGTCCAATTAAACTTCAAAAAAATATAATAATAATGTCAAGCCTTATTGAAGTGATGATTACTTTTTATTCATTCATCTCAAACCAAACTCTATTTTTTTTATTCGGTTATATCCGTGTGGATTTGTTAGATTGATTTAGTGTTAAAACCCACAAATTTTCATTCAAACCCAAGTGATAGTGACTGAATTTAATAATTTTTATATATTACTTTAAATCATAATTTAATGTGAGATTCATATCTAATATTATGTGTTCATATATTTGTTTTTAGTGTATACTTCATCAAATGATACGTTAATACGTTTTTAAGTGGTTGTGGTCACGCAGTTTTTATATCTTCGAAATTAAGAATTAGTACTCACTAAATAGTAAATACATGCACATGCTTAAAAAATTCAATCAGTCATCCTCATTAATTTATATAATATAACGAGATAGATGTTACAAATAGAATGGATCCAAAAAAAGAGGGATAGATTAGAGAGATAGATACATGCATGTGTATCTAAGCATAATTAGATAATGATAATAATATAACATGAAGATGGAGATGGACATGAAAGGCCCATGTGGAAATAGAAAGAAATTAAGAGGAAGACCAAAGCTGAGCATTCTTGACCTTACAAATACTCTCTAACACATCTACTGGCATTATGTTCCCCTTCACCACTACCTTCTTGCTTTCAAGCTCCACTTTGTACCATGTCACTCCTGTTTATTTAAAATAAAACCATTTGTTCGTAAAACTTTTTTCTGTTTAGAAAATATAAGAATCATATAAAAACTAACAGTTCTGATCTTTAAATTTCAGTTTGCAATGATACATATATATATATATATTTTTTTTTAATTAGATGAAGAAATATTTTTAAATGACTTTTTCTTTCCCAACAAATGATTGCAACTCTCATCTTACAAAACTATTTATTAACGTAATTTTTGTAATATATAACCTTACGTAAATATCTTTAAAATTACTTTTTAATAATTGTGATTCTTATAAGTTTTTAGCGACAAAGGAAAAAGAAAATAAAAACTAGATGCAATTATTGAATTCATGTCTTGTGATTGTATTTCCCTAAAAAAAATGCCCAAAGAAATAAAGAAGATTTGGCGTTACCGTCTAATTTAGAAATATGCTTCTCGACTTTCTTCGCACATCCGTAGCAATGCATAGACACCTTTAGCTCCACTACCTGCATACATCACCATCATCAACCGGACAATTTGATTAATTATTTTTCGTCAAAATCTTAGATAAAAACTGAATTTGTTATAACTTATAACCATCAAGTATAGTTTATTCGATTTTGGGAGAACCAAAAAAAAAAATTAACTTGGAATAACAAACGCACACCACCATAGAAGAGAAAAAAAAAACCCAACACAACTTTCTTTCTTTCTTTTTTTTCCCAACCTGTTCCATTGGCCCAACACAACTTTTTAAGAGCTAATAAAACATTTATTTCACTGTTTCCCAAAAATTTGCATTGTGATAAGCATTTTTTCAAAGCTCAAGAAATGATCTTAGGCTTATAATGTTGAAGATGATTTGTAGTTACCTTAGGCTTAAGATGGAAGGCAAGAGTCTGACGATGATCAGCAGATACAACATCTTTTAATCTCATGATCTTACCAGATTTCTCTGTTGAAGAATCTATCAGTGGTTTCTTCTCAAACTCTTCTTCTTCTTCATCGTTTTCTAGAGTGTTTAGACAAAAACATGAACACTGATTTGTCGGAAAAAAAAGACAATCCCATACTCTCCCAATTTTCTGGAGCTTGCCCATTAATCTGAAAAGTAATTAAGGGTTTGTTTTTAGAGAGAGTGAAGTTGGGAAGACTTAAAAAGAAGTTGGGTGAGAGAGGAGAGAAATACTTGCTTGTCTTACACACTTACACTGTCTTAAAGAGATGGGGAGAGAGAAATAAGGTGTGTGAAGAAGTCAAACATTGAAATGATGTTGTAGAAACCGATAAATTTACTAGTTTTTTATTATTATCATCAATTGATCATCAACTACAATGGTAAATCTATCATTAGATTTATGTTACTTTTGTCATTTTTCTTCCTCTTTAATTTAGTTTAGAGTTTAGACTTTACCATTGTGGTGAGCCAATTTTATAATAGATCTTGATTGGTATGGCGAGAAGTAGTTTTATTTATTTATATAGTATATGTTAATTCTAAGAAGCTTTTTTTTGTACTTTTAAATTGCATAAATTACTGAACTTATGACACAATGTCATCCAATGGAAGTAAGTGAAAGAAAAAAAACTGTTTACAAGCATACAATTATATGCCATATAAATATGATATGACAAGTGATAAAAGAAAGAAGAAGACATAGGTCACATCTCACGTTCAACAACTCTCCAACATTGACACCAATTTTCTTATGTCTTGGAAATAAAGAAAATTCAATATTCATATAATTATAAGAGTGAATTAGTGAGTGTGGCATGTGATGCAAGCTAAGTTAGTGTGACTTGGTAGTTTTGTATAATTGATTGAAGAGTGGATAAGCATCTTCTCTTTTGGCTGCACTCTCGCCGCTCCACTTCTCTAATTTTTGTTTTTTAATCTATTTTGATTCTGCCATCTCTTTGTTTTTATATATGATTCGGCTGAAAACATTGTCTTCTTGTTAAATCTATTTTCTCTACTTCTAATCTTTCATATCATAGATAAGATGAACCTGGTAACCATTAATGAATTTTTGAATGGTTATTAAACAAATAAAATATGAATGATGAGCCTATGAAGAACATGTGGGAAGAAGGTATTATATGCTAAGTGATTTAGGTTAATCACGTGAAAAAAGACAAATGCATAATTCTCCTCCTGCATGCCAAAACATGTTGTTTTATTTTCATGCTTATTATCGAAGCTCCATTAATTATGTTCCTACTTCATGTGCTTATTATCTCCACTTATTTATTTATTTGCTTTTATAATTCTGAATCCTCTTTAGCTTGTTAATTATATTCCATAAACATATAGTTATATTTTATGTTTTTTAATAAAGGAAATTCTGAGTTTTCGACGCATAATCTCTCTTAGCGGGACAACCATTGATAATTAATGTTTGTTAAAATGTAACCTGTAATTTCTGCTCAAATCTGAGAGCAAAGACTCAGCTTCTTTGCAAAAGAATGCTTGCTAGCTAACTAAGTGACTAAGTGAGTTCTCGGCGTTATTTTTTACTGTTGTGGCAAGAGATTAACCATTTTATTTTTGACGTTGGTTCGACCAGAGAAGAGCTGCTTGTTGGTGTATATTCTTGAGTGTATATTCGGTTTCAAGTTTCAAAGGTTGAACTGAACGTACTCCCTCCGGTTTTTTGATATGTCGTTTTAGATTTGATTTTTTGTTTCAAATTAAGTGTAATTTTCAATTTTCAATGTAACTTTTGCAGAAAATATTTATTATAACCTCAAGTTAAAATAACATTGAAAATAAAGATTGATAATTAAAACTGTAAATATATTTGATTTGTAAGGGTATAATAGATAAATTAATATATTTCTTAATTTGTGTGCCCAGCTTTAAAACGACATATAAAAAAAGGGAGGGAGTATTCGACATTAATTTTTGTTCTTCAAAATACCACAGTTTTTATTGTAGGCAAGTATTTGAAACCGTTTCTTCCAAAGAGCCTTGTTATTCTAGAAATTTAATACTCCCTCTGTTCTAATATAAGTGATATTTAAAGTTTTGCACACAGATTAATGATTCATTTAATATTTATTTTTTTCCATAATAAAAACATCATTTATTATCCATTTAAACACAATTCAACCAATAAAAAATTAATTTGCAGAATATAAATAGTCAAAAACAATAAAAAAATTATTTAATTTTGTATTGAAAACATCACTTATTTGAGAACAAAAAAACTCTAAAAACATCATTTTATTTAAGAACGGAAGGAGTATATGTTTAAGAAAAAATTTGTCAAACAAAAATCCAAAAAATGTTTAAAACACTGTAACGTACCATAAATATTAAAACTAAATTATCTAGCTCAACATTTTAGCCAATTGGACTAGCTCAGTTCGCTCAAACAGCACAACAATTGAGATCTTTCAAATAAATTAATTATTTCAAATATAAATGAATTCACTCAAATTTCAGGTTTTTATTCAATTTGGTATTTTGTTAAGGCCATCAACAACCATAGCACCAAATTTGGTGCGGTGAATAGTTTCAAATTTGGTGTAAAAGTGAATAGTATTTTTTTTTTATCTCCAACCACAGCACCAAATCTCACACCAAAAAAATAACTTTTATTATTATATTATTAAATTTAAAATTCTCTTTATTTTTCAATAATTATGATAAATACTAATTATTCATAAAATAAATTAACTTCAAATTCGATATAACATTACATTCGATAAAAAAAAAATTACAATCGATAAAATAAAAATACCGGAAAATAAATTACATTGTACTAATTCTCAGAATTAACATATTCCGACCACAAGTGTTCAATTAATACATTTCGAAGTTCAATATGAGCTTCCCGGTCTTTGATTTTTCTGTGCCGAACTAAGAATTCTTGAAATCAGACATCTTCATTACTTACCATCTCAACTTATGCAGATGGGACTTCAATTCGTTCTTCAATTGTTGCATCAACATCACGTTCATCATCTATGATCATATTATGCATTATGATACATGTTGTTATTATATCATGTAAAACTCTCTTACTCCAAAACCGTGATGGTCCGGCCACGATTGCAAATCTTGACTGCAATACTCCAAATGCACGTTCCACGTCTTTTCTACATGCTTCTTGCCTTCTTGCAACTAATTTCTTTTTGGGACCACGTGGATCGTGAATTGTTTGAACAAGAGTGGACCATTCGGATATATACCATTAAAATTTGTTTGGAGCAAAATGAAAAGCTTGCCAAAGCTCTTGCTAAACATTTTTCTGAAAAAGTTGAAATTCGAAGACAAAAGCTTGAGTTACGAAGAATGAAACAAGAGCAAAAAATATTACTCGCGGATTTGAGTTCTATAAACGATCCGGCGTGTCGTGCGTATATTGAAAGTCAAAGAGCGGAAATTTTGAGTAGAGGACCACCATCAAACCAATATGGAGGACAACCATCAAACCAATATGGAGGACACGGGGAGAGTTCTCGAAGCCAATATCGTGAATCTCAATATCGAGAATCTCAGTATCAAGGAGCAACTTAAAGAGAACAAGTTCAAGGAGACCATATCCAAGGAGAACAGCCTCAAAGTGAAGACCAAATATCACCAAGTGACCAACAAGATTATTCCCTGTACTATTATTATCTTAGCGGAAATGGTAATTCGGGCTATTAGAGTATTGTTTATGATTATATTATGTCTTTTTTTTTGTCAACAGTCCTAATATTATGTCTTTTAAATTATCTTGTTGCATTTTTTTATGTTTTTTTGTTTTAATTTAGTAATTTTATGTTGGAATGTTTTATTGAATTTTATTATGTATTTTTAATCTTAATCAATTTGCATATCAATAACAATATTTTGTGCAATTCTAAATTATCAGAATGGATCCTACATCTCTAGTACTGAAATATCAAAATCCGAAAACTGATATGAATCAGAATCCGAACTGTACCCAAATCGCCAAACTATAAAATTTAATTAAGTATTAATAACAATTAAATTATATTAGTAAATAAAATAAAAAATTTAATGTTTGGTGTGTTGCACCAATTTGGTGCAACACTATTCACAAAACACCAAAAACAAAAATTTAGTGCAAGATTTGGTGCATCATTGGAGAAGAATCAACACCAAATTTAGTGTTTTGGTGCATGGTTGGAGATGCTCTAAGAAATTGTTTTTAAATACCTTCATATAGTAACTGAGGTATTTTGAACTTCACATCCAGTCAAACAAAAAAAATGTACATTGATTTCTCGAATGACCATTTAATATACTCCTTCTATTTTTAATTGTCGAATGTTTTAGAAAAAAAATTGTTTCAAAAAGATAGATTTTTTAAGTTTTCTATGCATTTTTTATTGGTCAATGATAATGGATTGTAAATTTCAAGGAAAATAATTAAGTTTACTGAATTGCTATTGGTATAAAGTTATAAAAAATTGTTAATCACAAAAATGATGCTATAATCAAATTTTAATGTGTTTTTTTTAATATGCGTGAAAATTTTAAAAAAACTATTAATAAAAAACAGAGGGAATATCATGATTTAGGTAATCGATGAGTTTTTAACCTTTCCACCCATAATTCTTTTGTATGGACATTTCTTCCTTCATAGACTATTACCGAAGTCCTTTATGGCTGTATCTATACCCAAATTCTGGAATTTAAAAAGTGATATTTCAGCTAAGAGAGAATCAAAGTTCGCCCTAATCTTTTCTCTCCCAGACACAGTTCCCAAAGCAGCAGCCTCCTTAGTTTCTCCGTCGTCAGATCTCACCTCCCAAAGTGTTTTGGTGCATGGTTGGAGATGCTCTAAAAAGTTGTTTTTAAATATCTTCATATAGTAACTGAGGTATTTTGAACTTCACATCCAGTCAAACAAAAAAAATGTACATTGATTTCTCGAATGACCATTTAATATACTCCTTCTATTTTTAATTGTCGAATGTTTTAGAAAAAAAATTGTTTCAAAAAGATAGATTTTTTAAGTTTTCTATGCATTTTTTATTGGTCAATGATAATGGATTGTAAATTTCAAGGAAAATAATTAAGTTTACTGAATTGCTATTGGTATAAAGTTATAAAAAATTGTTAATCACAAAAATGATGCTATAATCAAATTTTAATGTATTTTTTTTAATATGCGTGAAAATTTTAAAAAAAACTATTAATAAAAAACAGAGGGAATATCATGATTTAGGTAATCGATGAGTTTTTAACCTTTCCACCCATAATTCTTTTGTATGGACATTTCTTCCTTCATAGACTATTACCGAAGTCCTTTATGGCTGTATCTATACCCAAATTCTGGAATTTAAAAAGTGATATTTCAGCTAAGAGAGAATCAAAGTTCGCCCTAATTTTTTCTCTCCCAGACACAGTTCCCAAAGCAGCAGCCTCCTTAGTTTCTCCGTCGTCAGATCTCACCTCCTCACATCCAGTCAAACAAAAAAAATGTACATTGATTTCTCGAATGACCATTTAATATACTCCTTCTATTTTTAATTGTCGAATGTTTTAGAAAAAAAAATTGTTTCAAAAAGATAGATTTTTTAAGTTTTCTATGCATTTTTTATTGGTCAATGATAATGGATTGTAAATTTCAAGGAAAATAATTAAGTTTACTGAATTGCTATTGGTATAAAGTTATAAAAAATTGTTAATCACAAAAATGATGTTATAATCAAATTTTAATGTGTTTTTTTTAATATGCGTGAAAATTTTAAAAAAACTATTAATAAAAAACAGAGGGAATATCATGATTTAGGTAATCGATGAGTTTTTAACCTTTCCACCCATAATTCTTTTGTATGGACATTTCTTCCTTCATAGACTATTACCGAAGTCCTTTATGGCTGTATCTATACCCAGATTCTGGAATTTAAAAAGTGATATTTCAGCTAAGAGAGAATCAAAGTTCGCCCTAATTTTTTCTCTCCCAGACACAGTTCCCAAAGCAGCAGCCTCCTTAGTTTCTCCGTCGTCAGATCTCACCTCCTCCGGTCGCCCCCCCCCCCCCCCCCCCCCCCCCCCCCCCCCCCCCCCCCCCCCCCACCCTTTTCTTTCGTCTCTTCCTCCTCTCCTCAGCTCGGGTTTGGGTCGAGCCTTGCTCCGGCCTTGGCCCTGAGTCAAGCGCCGACAAAATTTCTCTTCTCTGTCGTTCCTCTTGCTTCTCTATGTCTCTCGCTCCGCTCTCTCGTTGTCTCACCATCACCTGCACAACCTCTCAGTCACCGCCTCGGGATCCTCACCGCTTCTCCGACACGCCATCCTCACCGCCTCACCGTCTTTCCGACTAGCCATCTCATCGTCATCCTCTCTTTTGTCGTCTCACCGCCCTGCCGTCTCGCTGCCTCACAGTCGCTCACGCCATCTCGCCACCTCCCCATCCCACCGCCTCGCAGTCGTTTTCACCGTCCCACGCCGTCCCATGCTGTCTCCCTCCGTCACGAAGACCCACACTCTCCTCTACTCCTTTCGACCTTCACCAGAGCGGTTTCCGCCATATCTATTTTGCCGGATCTGTTCCTGTCGCCGGCGAGCTCCTCTATCAATCCTGCATTGGTGTTGCTTACCGTCGGTGTCTTTTTACCCGAAGATGCTTCCCCTGCAATTGGACGACTAGAAATCATGGAAGCTCAGCTCTGCACAACCTCTGCCAAGACCGCCTTTGCTGCTGGCTTTCCGTTATCGGAGCCACCGAATCTGCCTCGTTACCCTCTACCCGGTTACTCTCTTCCATCTCTTGCCTTCCTTATGTCAGATGCGCGCTTGTCGAATCATCTCATGTTATCAACCCCTTTCTCCTTGTTGGAGTACCCTTTACCAAATTCCTCCGATATGGAGTCCTTACCAAATTCCTCCGTTATGGAGTTCTTACTGTTTGGATGCAGTTTTCCTACACATTTGTGGGTTTCGGTATGCTTTTCCTCCTCCTCGATGGAGTGTTTATGGTTGATTTGCATATTTCCCTCTCGGAAGTGGTTTCAGATCTCGAGTATCGCCACTCTATTGGGACCATTTTCAGCCTCCATGTTTCCATGGCTATTGTACTGTAGCCCTTGTGTAGCACAGTCAGCCTACAGATTGGAAGGGTACGCTTCATAAGCTTTGCTCTCTGTTGATTTCAAAGGCTTAGCAAATTGGCGCCATGTCACCTTTGCTTTTATAGTCGGTTTAAAGATTGATAATCCAGCACTAGTTGCGGTATCAAGCTATCTTATGCGCAAATTAAATCCCCAAATGTGAATTGACTTTGCAAAATTAGACTCCAAAAATGTCAACGTTAAACACTAAAAGGCAGTCGTTAAATTTAATTTGTCAAAATCGTTTTTATCATTTTTTTCTTCGGTTTTGACCCAAAAACAAAAAATCATCTTCTTCTCTCATTTTTTCCATAATTTTTTTAATTATATTATTATCTTGTTAATAATCCCCAGAAGACATCGGGAAGTTACACTTTCGCCGGTGGTTTGAACAAAATTCCGGCGAAAAGTTGACAAATAGACAAGGCTTTAAAATAGGGATGTTAAAGTTGGGTAAAAACCCAGTGGGTACCCTACCCTGATAAAATCTTGAGTCCATTACCCTGTTCTTTTAACTAAAAACAAAAGAGCTTAAAACGGACGGATACCCTAAATTCAATTTACCCTATCGGGTTTAGGGTATCCATGGGTTTTTGAGCAAAATTTCCAAACGATGTCGTTCAACACACCACAATTTTTCACCTCTCTCGCTGTCTCATATCTTCTCCATCGTCGTGCTCTCTCCTCTCTCGGGGACTTTGAATCGTTCCCAAAATGGGCGGGTGAGTGTGTGTTTCAGCTTTCATACTTTCGTTCTTTGTTTGATCCATCGGGGTGATTATTGGGTTTAAATTTTGTGTTACGGGTTTTGTTCGATTCCTGTGAAACTTTAGGATTAGTTCGATTCCTATGATTCTTGTGATTCATGGGTTTTGTTCTTGTGATTCATGTGATTCCTGGGTTTTGTTCCTGTGATTCCTGGGTTTTTTTTAATTCGATTCATAGGTTTTGTTCGATTCCTGTGAAACTTTAGGATTAGCAAATACATAGATTTTTGGTGAAACTTTAGGATTAATTCGATTCCTGTGATTTTCGATGCGACTTTATTATATGTCTTTTTCAGATAGATGTGGTTGGAAACTTGATTTGACCTTAGTCTCACAAAGAAATCTCTGTATTTGCTAAACAATCCGGTTGAAGAAATTTGTTTGCTTCAGATTTGTTCTCTAATCTAATTGCATTTTTTTTTTTTTTTTGTAGAATGGATTCACAGTCACTTGAGACAATGGCAGTTCTTGATGCTGAGAATGAGTACATGGAAATGAATGAGGAGGGTGAAACAGCAACTCAAGCAGCAACTCAAGCAGCAACTCAACATACTCAAGCAATTCAAAAGGTATCTAACTCTAATAAACGCCAAAAATCTGAGGTTTGGAAAGAGTTTGTGGCAGTAGGAGTAGAGCAAGATGGTAAACATAGGAGTAGTTGCATCCATTGTAATAAAAAGTTAGTTACGGAATCTAGTCAAGGAACATCAACTATGAAGCGGCATTTAAAATGTTGCCCAAAGAGGCCTCCAGAGCTAAGTGAAGAAAGGCATTATGATCACAAAGTAGACCATGCTATGATTAGTGAGATTATCATCTATCATGATCAGCCTTTCCGATTTGTTGAGTTCGAAAAAGTTAGGGCTAGAGATAATGATGAGGACATCTAGCAAGGACCAGCTCAAGACATTCCTTTTGTGCAAGATATGCCAATGACCAGGTCGAGAGCTAAAACCTTAGGCAAGAAGTTCAATGTTGCTGTTCTGAGGCTTTTGGAGGAGATGCGTGAAGAGCCACCCTTGGAAGAGCAGTCCAGAAACGTGATGGTCATTTCATAGCAAGTTCTGTTCGAAGTGCATCACTTGCAAGAGAGCCAAGTCCATGACTCATCCTTATGGGTTATACACGCCACTGCCTATACCAACCACACCATGGGTCGATCCTTCCATGGATTTTGTGTTGGGACTGCCCAAGATTCAGCACAAGGATTCTATATTTGTAGTGGTAGACATATTTTCAAAGATGGCGCATTTCATCCCCTGTGCTAAGGTGAATGATGCTACTCAAATAACAAGTCTGTTTTTCAGGGAAGTGGTTCGACTACATGGCATACCAAGAACTATTGTATCAGACAGAGATACAAAGTTTCTAAGCCACTTCTGGAAGACGCTATGGAAGAAGTTGGGCACCAAGCTACTGTTCTCAACAGCATGCCATCCTCAAACTGATGGGCAAACTGAGGTAGTGAATCGCACACTATCTACACTACTTAGAGCTACAATTGGGAAGAACTTGAAGAATTGGTTGGAGTGCATTCCTTTTGTCGAGTTTGCATACAACAGGGCGACACACTCATCAACCAAGTTCTCGCCATTTGAAATCGTGTATGGGTTCAATCCAAGTACACCATTAGATTTGACACCCCTGCCTCAAACTGAAGCTGTAAGCTTGGATGGTGAACGAAAGGCTGAGGCTGTGAAGAAACTACATCAGAAAATCAAAGAAAACATTGAAAAGAAAACTAAGCAGTACGAGGCTGAGGGCAACAAAGGCAGGAAGAATAAAATATTTGAACCTGGAGATTGGGTCTGGTTGCATATGAGACCAGAACGGTTCCCCAACAAGAGGCGATCCAAGCTTGCTCCAAGAGGAGATGGGCCTTTCAAAGTGCTGGAACGGATCAACGATAATACCTATCGTTTGGAGTTACCTGGTGAGTTTAATATATCTTCAACTTTCAATGTCGCTAACTTCGATCATTTTGATACACACGAATGAGATGTTTTGGGGTCAAAACCTTCTCAAGGGGGAGGGAATGATGAAGGCATCCAGCAAGGACCAGCTCAAGACATTCCTTTTGTGCAAGATATGCCAATGACCAGGTCGAGAGATAAAACCTTAGGCAAGAAGTTCAATGCTGCTATTCTGAGGCTGTTGGAGGAGATGCGTGAAGAGCCACCCTTGGAAGAGCAGTACATAAATGTGATGGTCATTTCAGAGCAAGGAGATGGCGAGTGAGAAGAAAGGAGGTGTCGATTTTATTACTTAGGATTTTTCTGGGTTTTTCCTTTTTCTGGTTTTTATTTGTTTTCCTTTTAATATTAGGAATTAGTTAATTTTCCTTTTCTCTTATTTTTCCTAGTTAGATTTGGATTTATTTTCAAGCTTATAAATAGCCCTTGTAGCTCATAATTTTCGACAAGCTTTCAATCAATAAAAACCCTAGAACTTTTCAGAACTTGTTTTCTCTCTGCTCTTGTTGATTTGATCATCAAGACCAGGAAACCCTTCTTTCTTTGTCGAGTTAGCCTCCAAAGACAGAAGTCTGCAGTATCACAAGTCTTTCACAACTTGTGTGGTGCCATCGATCCACTACTACCTCCACCCTATCCCAGACTCAAGGACAGAAGCTTAGAGCCATCCTTGTTTCTATTGTTACTTGGTCGACACATATAATTCTCTCATCTGAGTCTTATATCAAGTGGTATCAGAGTTTTGGTTGTAACAGACCAAGTAAGAAGAATTCGACATACCTGAAGCTAATAATGGAAGGATAAAACGCGCCACCAGCAGACTCCACAACTGCGATTCTAGAGGCGATAGCAGCTATGAGTGCAAAACTTGAAATCCTTGGAAATTGGATGGATCGTGCTGAAAACCCACCACCAAGGCGACTTCCCGTGCGAAACTTGGTGTTTGGGGCCGCACCAACAGTTGGAGCTCAAGAACAGAACGAGCTAGATGGCTCAGACGTTGAAGAAGATCAACATGATCCACCACCTCCACGCCAACCTAACCTTGATCAACGTAATCCTCCACCCCCACGCCAGCCTAGCCATGATCCGAAGCTTACTGCCCCAACTTTTGCAGGGAAAGTTGATCCAGAAACTTACCTTGATTGGGAACGAAGGATGGATCATCTGTTTTACTACTACAATCACACGGGTCCAAGGAAGGTGTCTTTAGCAGTAGCTCAACTCACTGATCATGCCTTGACTTGGTGGGACAGAGTAGTATCTGAAAGGAGAAGGATCAGGCAAAGAATTCCCGACTCTTGGACTGAGATGAAGGAACTGATGAGGAGCAGGTACGTTCCTCCACACTTCCACAGGGATATGCAAAGACGCTTTCGCCGTCTGTCCCAAGGAAGCAGATCTGTAGAAGAATACTTTAAGGAATTTGAACATGTGAGAAATCGTTTGGAGCTGGATGTAACAGAGGATACACTCATGGCTCAATTCATGGATGGTTTGCAAGAGAGGATCAGGCGCAAGGTGGAAAGACAAGTGTACTACAGCCTGCAAAATCTGGTTCACTTGGCTATGCAAGCTGAGCAACTTATCAAACGCAAGACCACCATCAACAGGTCTAGGGCACAACCTAATTGGACCCAAAATTCAAAAAACAAACCTTTGGACAGAACCCCTACACCAGAGATGGATGCACGGTTCAAGGGGAAGGTTACTGAACCACATAAAGATCCACGACCTGAGGCAAGTAAAGCTGTCATTCCCCAACGAACTAGGGATATTGCTTGTTTCAAGTGCAAGGGAAGAGGTCATATGGCTCGCGAATGCCCCCAATCAGAGAGCTATGATCGTTACTACAATAGGTGAGTATGAGTCTCAAGACGAGGCAGAGAATGGTTTGCAAGATGAATCAGAAGGAGAAGTGGAATACCTTGATACTGGAGAGCTCCTTGTTATTAGGCGAATATTGAGTGCCCTTACTGAACCAGAAGAGATGGCTCAAAGGGAGAACATATTCCACACTAGGTGCACCGTCAAAGGCAAGATTTGCAATCTGATAATTGATGGAGGATCGTGCACTAATGTTGCTAGTGAATACATGGTGGATAAGCTTAGCCTGGAGAGATTCAAGCATCCAAAACCCTACAAGCTCATATGGCTTAATGACAAGATTGAGCTCAAGATCACTGATCAAGTGCTTGTTCCTTTTAGCGTGTGACGATATCATGACGAGGTAAAGTGTGATGTGGTTCCAATGCAGGCTGGACATCTACTCTTAGGTAGACCATGTCAATTTGACCGAGAGACTACACACCATGGCAAGACCAATTTGTATTTTGTGGTGCATAACAAACGCAAGTATCAGCTTTCCCCACTTACGCCAACAGAAGTACATGAGATGTAATGTAACATCCCGATTTCTGGTGTATGCGGAGAGACTTATAAGAATTGATTTGGCTACCGATGTCACCAAAGTGCACTTATCTTTTCGGGCACTTGTCTATAGAGAACTCCAGAGTTAAGCGTGCTTGAGCTGAAGCAATTTAAGGATGGGTGACCTACCGGGAAGTGATTCACGGTATCGTGTGAGTGAGGACAAAACACGGGGAAAGATCACGTGGTGATTGCAGGGTCAGTAAACAAGTTTTACAAGCCTCCCGGACTAGCGCATCGACCACCAGACGAGGGTGGGGCCCATAGGCCGAAAGAGGGCGTGGGGGCCCACGAACGGTGGTTGGGGCGTTATATGTATGCCAAGATGTCCAAAGAAGGGGAGAAGCGCAAATCCAACTTTCTGGTTAACTTGAGTATTATTTGCAAGACTTTGGCATCTAAAGAATCATTGCTGCTCATGATCTTCAAGGAGGTCCTGAATATCGATTTTGCAACTCTAAATTTACCACCAGAAGTTACTAACCTCTTGAAGCAGTTCAAAGATGTTTTCCCTGAAGAGTTACCAGAAGGTTTGCCTCCCATACGAGGTATTGAGCATCATATCGATTTCATACCTGGAGCTGCGTTACCAAACAGACCAGCTTACCGAGTGAACCCAAATGAAGCTAAGGAATTGGAGAGACATGTGCAAGAGCTTATGGCAAAAGGTTATGTTCGTGAAAGCCTTAGCCCTTGTGTTGTTCCTGTTTTACTGGTACCAAAGAAAGATGGTACTTGGAGAATGTGTGTCGATTGCAGAGCCATCAACAACATTACTGTTAAGTATCGACACCTAATTCCTCGACTTGATGATATGTTAGATGAGCTAAGTGGAGCTACTGTCTTCTCCAAAATTGACCTAAAAAGTGGATACCATCAGGTTCGAATGAGAGAAGGTGATGAGTGGAAGACTGCTTTCAAGACCAAGCAGGGTCTTTATGAGTGGCTTGTGATGCCTTTCGGCCTCACTAACGTACCCAGCACCTTTATGCGTCTAATGAACCACGTTCTTAGAGCATACATCTGTAAGTTTGTTGTTGTGTACTTTGATGACATACTTGTCTACATCAACTGCTTAACAGATCATGTAGCACACCTTGAGCTAGTTTTAAAGGCGCTGCAGCAGGAAGGTCTTTATGCAAACCTCAAGAAGTGTATCTTCTGTACTGATCGTCTAGTGTTCCTAGGCATTGTTGTTAGCTCCCAGGGACTGCAAGTGGATGAAGCGAAGATAAAAGCCATCCAAGACTGGCCAACACCAACAAACATTAGCCAAGTAAGAAGTTTTCATGGACTGACAAGCTTTTATCGACTCTTTGTAAAAGACTTCAGTACGATAGCTGCACCACTAACTGCAGTAGTCAAGAAGGACGTCCCTTTTTCTTGGGGAAAAGAACAGGAGGACGCTTTCAACAGCTTGAAGATGAGTTTGACCGACGCCCCTGTTCTGGTTCTGCCTGATTTTAACAAAAAATTTGAGCTTGAGTGTGATGCATCAGGACTTGGGATTGGAGCTGTTCTGACTCAAGAAGGAAGACCAGTGGCGTATTTCAGTGAGAAACTTAACGGAGCTGCACTGAACTATCTCGCTTATGACAAAGAACTATACGATCTGGTTCGAGCAATGGAGACATGGCAATATTATTTGTTGGCCAGAGAGTGCGTCATACACACTGACCATGAGACGCTCAAGCATTTGAGAGGACATACCACTCTCAAAAGAAGACACGCTAGGTGGTTGGAGTTTATTGAGACTTTTCCTTATATTATCAAATATAAGAAGGGAAAGGAGAATGTGGTGGCTGATGCTTTGTCAAGAAGGCACACGCTGATCACAACATTGGAGTCGAAGATCCTTGGTTTTGAATTTATCAAGAATCTATATGTTGAAGATCCAGAGCTGGGAGAACTCTTCAATAAGTGTGATAAAGGAGTTTCTGATCTGTTCTATAAGCATGATGGGTTCTTGTTCAGGGAGAAGAGGCTGTGCATTCCACAATGCTCATTAAGAGAGCTACTGATTCGAGAAGCTCATGGAGGAGGATTGATGGGGCACTTTGGGGTAGACAAGACACTGGTTATCCTCAAGGAACATTTCTTTTGGCCTCACCTCAAGAGAAGCGTGGAGCAGTTCTGTTCGAAGTGCATCACTTGCAAGAGAGCCAAGTCCATGACTCATCCTTATGGGTTATACACGCCACTACCTATACCAACCACACCATGGGTCGATCCTTCCATGGATTTTGTGTTGGGACTGCCCAAGATTCAGCACAAGGATTCTATATTTGTGGTGGTAGACATATTTTCAAAGATGGCGCATTTCATCCCCTGTGCTAAGGTGAATGATGCTACTCAAATAACAAGTCTGTTTTTCAGGGAAGTGGTTCGACTACATGGCATACCAAGAACTATTGTATCAGACAGAGATACAAAGTTTCTAAGCCACTTCTGGAAGACGCTATGGAAGAAGTTGGGCACCAAGCTACTGTTCTCAACAGCATGCCATCCTCAAACTGATGGGCAAACTGAGGTAGTGAATCGCACACTATCTACACTACTTAGAGCTACAATTGGGAAGAACTTGAAGAATTGGTTGGAGTGCATTCCTTTTGTCGAGTTTGCATACAACAGGGCGACACACTCATCAACCAAGTTCTCGCCATTTGAAATCGTGTATGGGTTCAATCCAAGTACACCATTAGATTTGACACCCCTGCCTCAAACTGAAGCTGTAAGCTTGGATGGTGAACGAAAGGCTGAGGCTGTGAAGAAACTACATCAGAAAATCAAAGAAAACATTGAAAAGAAAACTAAGCAGTACGAGGCTGAGGGCAACAAAGGCAGGAAGAATAAAATATTTGAACCTGGAGATTGGGTCTGGTTGCATATGAGACCAGAACGGTTCCCCAACAAGAGGCGATCCAAGCTTGCTCCAAGAGGAGATGGGCCTTTCAAAGTGCTGGAACGGATCAACGATAATACCTATCGTTTGGAGTTACCTGGTGAGTTTAATATATCTTCAACTTTCAATGTCGCTAACTTCGATCATTTTGATACACACGAATGAGATGTTTTGGGGTCAAAACCTTCTCAAGGGGGAGGGAATGATGAAGGCATCCAGCAAGGACCAGCTCAAGACATTCCTTTTGTGCAAGATATGCCAATGACCAGGTCGAGAGATAAAACCTTAGGCAAGAAGTTCAATGCTGCTATTCTGAGGCTGTTGGAGGAGATGCGTGAAGAGCCACCCTTGGAAGAGCAGTACATAAATGTGATGGTCATTTCAGAGCAAGGAGATGGCGAGTGAGAAGAAAGGAGGTGTCGATTTTATTACTTAGGATTTTTCTGGGTTTTTCCTTTTTCTGGTTTTTATTTGTTTTCCTTTTAATATTAGGAATTAGTTAATTTTCCTTTTCTCTTATTTTTCCTAGTTAGATTTGGATTTATTTTCAAGCTTATAAATAGCCCTTGTAGCTCATAATTTTCGACAAGCTTTCAATCAATAAAAACCCTAGAACTTTTCAGAACTTGTTTTCTCTCTGCTCTTGTTGATTTGATCATCAAGACCAGGAAACCCTTCTTTCTTTGTCGAGTTAGCCTCCAAAGACAGAAGTCTGCAGTATCACAAGTCTTTCACAACTTGTGTGGTGCCATCGATCCACTACTACCTCCACCCTATCCCAGACTCAAGGACAGAAGCTTAGAGCCATCCTTGTTTCTATTGTTACTTGGTCGACACATATAATTCTCTCATCTGAGTCTTATATCAGATAAGTATTTGAACCCGAATGTTCAACATATATGTAGACAAACTGTTGGAGCTGATGTCTATAAGAGATATGGGATTGAAAAGGAAATGTTGAAAAAGGTATTTGCAGAGCACAAAGGCCGAGTGAGTTTTACGGAAGATATGTGGACAGCTCGTTACACTATGATGAGCTATATCTGTTTGACTGCACATTATGTTGACGATAGCTGGAGGTTGAACAACAAAATTCTTGCCTTTTGTGATGTAAAACCTCCACATACCGGTGAAGAATTAGCTAGTAAAGTTCTTGGTTGCTTGAAGGAATGGGGTTTAGAGAGACAAGTATTCTCTATGACTTTGGATAATGCTACTAGTAATACTAGTATGCAGAACATCCTTAAGCATTGTCTTCAGATGATTAGTGGTAATGGGTTGTTGTGTGATGGGAAGTTCTTTCATGTTAGATGTTGTGCACATATTTTGAATCTCATAGTGCAAGAAGGATTGGAGCTAGCCACTGGTCTTTTGGAAAATATTCGAGAGAATGTCAGATTTGTCAAAGCATCTGGATCAAGGATATACTCATTTGCAAAATGTGTTGAAAGTGTAGGGATCAAGAGTGGAGTTGGGTTATCTTTATATGTACCTACGCGTTGGAATTCACCTTATGATATGCTTGCTAGAGCTTTGAAGTTTCGTAAGACATTTGCTAGTTTTAAAGAGTGTGACAGGAATTATAAATCACTGCCTTCAGAGGATGAGTGGGATCGATGAGAGATAATTTGTGATTTTTTGAAGCTTTTTAGTACTATTACCACTTATTTCTCCGGCGTTAAATATCCTACGGCTAATATCTATTTTCTACAAGTATGGAAAAGTGAGTGTTTATTGAGAAAATATGCCAATTGTGGTGATAGTGGAGTGGAGGAAATGGCTAAGAAGATGCAGTCTAAGTTTGCAAAGTACTGGGATGAGTACAGTCTCACTCTAGCTATGGGAGTTGTTTTAGATCCGAGGTTGAAGACGCAAATACTTAAATCAGCTTATGACAAAGTGGATCCTAGAACTTCTGAGAAAAAGGTTGAAATTGTTAAGAAAAATTTGAAGTTGCTTTATGAAGAATATATGACCAAATCTTGGATTTCTTCAACCTTTTCAGCAACACCAACTCCACATGAGCTTCTTACCGAATCACCACTAGAACATGATCTCAACTATGTAAGTCTTTTTCTAATCACCTCTTATTTACGTTTAGATATTTAATTGACTTTGAATCTTTTGAATTTGGTCTTGATTATAATATATATCATGTGTTTCACGTGTTTTTGTTGATATATGATCTTTTTGAGCTTGAGAAGAGTATCCAACCTGGTTTAGATAATACAAAATCAAATTTGGATATTTATTTGGAGGAACCCATGCTAGATTTGAGATCTTTTACAGACATTGAAGTTTTGAACTATTGGAAAAACAACGGGCAACGCCATGGTGATTTGGCTTCTCTAGCTTGTGATTTGCTCAGCATTCCCATCACTACAGTGGTATCAGAGCCGGCGTTTAGTACTGGAGGTCGGGTGTTGAATCCGTATAGAAACCGCCTTCTTCCGAAAAATGTTCATGCATTACTTTGCACGCGCAATTGGTTGCGTGGTTTTGCAGAGTTTGAAGGTAAAATATTAAAACTAGTTTAGAAATTCTTTACTTAAGTATTTTATTTATCTAATTCATATTTTAAAATTTTAGGTGATATCGAAGATAACTTTGATATGGAAACAAAGATGCTACAACGACGGCAAGTAGCTTAGGAGTATAAGTATACTATCAAATTCCGCTGCCGATCGAGATGAAGACATGTGAAATCTCAATTGTTTTTGGATATTTGGATGACTTTTGTTGTGTATGTTTTTGGTCAGAGACATAATGCCTACGTATTTATGTTTTCTAAGGACCAGAGGAATTGAATTAAAGTATCTTATGAGTACTGGGTGAGGACATGAGGGTCGATTTTAAAAACTTATATTTTGATTTGATATTTGTCTATTAGACGTTTGTGTTGTATGTTTAGCTTTTGTAGTTTCTTCCTAGCAGCAGATATTTTTTAATATATCCATTTTCTAGTAACGAATGTGAACTAATTATTAGAATTTGTTTTCCATTTTATTGGATTTTTTTTTTAGTTAGTAAAGAGGCATTGTTTTTTATTTATCTTGTTTCAGAAACATTTTCCACAAAATGCAGCAAGAGATAAGTGATCCAAAAACAATTAAAAAAAAAAAGTTCGGGTATCCGTGGATAAACCCTAAACCTGCGGGTTTTTTCGGGTTAACACTGTGTGGTAAAAAAACCCGACAGTGTTTTTCTTATCCAGGTTCATTTCGGGCGGACTCATTTCGGGTGGGCTCATTTCGGATTCGGGCCGGGGTTATTTTAGCCAATACAACATCCCTACTTTAAAAGAGGAATCTAGTAAATACAACAAGGAGAACCTGTGATTGGGAAAAGATTACATTCGAGACCAGTCACACCAGCACTCCAGCGGACACGAGATCGAGATCGAGATCGGAGCCGAGCAACAACGGCGCCGTAGCAGAATCGAGCACGACTTGTCCAATTCCGGCCACTGGATCCGCAAACAGCACCATTTCAGACTACTCCTTTCTCCCGGAGGTGGCTCCCACCGGTACTCATTCGAACCCTACGGCCAAAACGCCGGCTATACCGGAGGCTAGAAACCGACACACAAAGCTCCTCACCTCAAATTTGAAACCACTTCGCCGACACACATCGCCACTTTCACCGCGTGCAGCCTCTAACCTTCAATCCGGTCAGGTACCGTCTCCACCGCCGACAATAGACCATCACCGCGAAGAACCGCCATCCTCGAGCGGATCCAAACGCCAACAGCCGGAGACCTTCCTCGACAACAGCACCAACCCACCAAACCGGCGACGAAGAATCGCATCTCTAAGCCTCAGTAGATCTACAGCCAAATCTCCTCCACCGCTGTAATAAGGACGAAGAAATGCAACGAAGATGAATTTTTTTTTGGGGTCAAAACCCAAGAAAAAAAATGATAAAAAAGATTTTGGCAAATTAAATTTAACTACTGACGGACGTTTAGTGTTTAACGTTTACATTTTTGGAGCCTAATTTTACAAAATCAATTCGGATTTAATTTGCGCACATACATGATAGTTATAGTTGAGGAATAAATTAAGCGATTTCAAATACTCTATGAGCATTTTCCCCATCGGCATCGCCCCATCTATTATTGGAGGCATAACCTCATTGGTCCACAATTTTTGTTTTTTTTTCGTTAGATTTCCTTCTATATTTTTCCGTTGCATACTTGCATGGCATGAACATTTTATTATATTTGGTCGTGCCAGAAAAAGAAAACTCCATACAAACAACCACAATTTATCCGAAGAGCTAGTTTACGCTATGTCCCAAAACAACTATATATCACATGGCCACTTGCGCGCGAGTGGAGGTGCACGAAAAAGAAGTAGAAAGAAAACTAACAACGGTGATGTGATTGGGGATAAAAGAAATTAATGAGATCCATTTGGAGAAGTTCAAAGATTTAAGAGGAAGGTTTAGGGGGTTTTAGAGGCATGCAGATGAAAAAAAAATTCACAAAAAGAGAAAAAGAAAACCTAAAACGTTGTGTTGAAAACGTGAGTTTTCCGATTAGACCTAAAAGGTTTCGTTAACATAAGACGTGATTATTAAATGATATGTCGTTAATCTGTGATTTTGTTGGCTAAATATTTTTGCCTACGTGGCAAATTTGAGAAGCCTCAAAATCTTTCTTTTTTATATTAAGGAGACTGATATTTTATCTGGAAAAAAATTTAACGAATGTTGCATTCCATTAATTCAAGATTGTTAAACGCGAACAAACAAAATTTCAAAATTAACTCAACTATTCAAAAAAAAAATTGTATATTGTTATGAAAATATATCGTGATTTTCTTATGAAAATTTTCCTCTTTCGATGAATGACGAGCCAAGTTGTAATAAAGAAGCAAAAGGCTCGTTAAAATGGAGACAAGCATGCAAAGAAGAGATTGGTTCTATCAACAAAAACAAGACAGGTTTCTAGTTGATAAACCGAGTGAAATAAAAGTTATTGGTCTCAAGTGGATCTTCAAAATCAAGAAAAATGCGGATGGTACTATCAACAAGTACAAGGCGCGACTTGTGGCTAACGGATATGTACAAGAAACGGCATAGACTTTGATGAAGTTTTTGCACCGGTTGCTCGTCTTGAAGCCATACGATTGTTGATTGCATTGGCGGCATCACATGGATGGGAAATTCATCACCTAGATGTGAAAACGGCATTCTTACATGGAGAATTAAAGGAAGATATTATGTTGAGCAACCCGAAGGCTTTGAAGTAAAAGGTGAATGAACACAAGGTATACAAACTTTCAAAAGTATTGTATGGCTTGAGACAAGCCCCTCGAGCTTGGAACACAAAGTTGGATCAAATCTTGAAGGGAATGAGATTCAAAAGGTGCTCAAAAGAAACTTATGTGTATCGCAAGGAAGAGGGAGGAACTCTTCTCATTGTTGCTATTTACGTAGATGACTTGTTTGTGATCGGCAACACTCTCAAAGTCATAAGTGAATTCAAGGCTGGGATGTCAACTAACTTTGAGATGTCGGATCTCGGAAGGCTCACTTATTATCTTGGTATTGAAGTACATCAAACTGAAGATGGAATCGAAATCAAACAAGAAGGTTATGCATGAAGGATCTTGAGAGAAGCCAGCTTAGAATCTTGTAATCCGACTCAAGTACCTATGGAGTTTGGACTAAAAGCATCAAAGGCACAAGATGAAGCAGAGATAGATCCTACATGTTATAGAAGGAACGTAGGGTGCTTACGGTACTTGTTACACACACGACCAGACTTGACATTTTATGTTGGAGTTGCTAGTAGATATATGCAAAGTCCTCGTAAGTCACATGGTGAAATAATGAAGCACATGCTACGATATCTTAAGGGAACAGTTGCATTTGGCTTGAAGTTTAATCGTGAGAGATCAAAGAAAATCATTGGGTTTAGTGATAGTAGTCACAATATTGATCAAGACGATGGAAGAAGCACTACGGGTCATATATTCTACTTTGGATCCTCACCAATTACTTGGTGTTCACAAAAACAGGACACGGTTGCTCTCTCATCGTGTGAGGCCGAGTTCATGGCAGCAACGGAGGCGGCTAAACAAGCCATTTGGCTTCAAGACCTATTAAGCGAGATCACCGGATGGAAGACCGAGCAGATCATCATCAAGATTGACAACAAATCTGCAATAGCACTCACCAAGAACTCTGTATTTCATGGTAAAAGTAAACACATTCATAAACACTACCATTTTATATGAGAGTGCATTGAGAAGGATCTTGTTGATGTGGAACACGTACTGGGAGTTGAACAAAAGGCGGATATTTTAACTAAAGCGTTGGCAAATATCAAGTTAGCTGAAATGAGAAACTTGATAGGAGTACAAGACATGTCCGAAACCAAGTTGAAGCTTACGAGGGAGAATGTTGGATAAGTTTCGACATTACTTTCAGCCCAAGACATCTCTAACAAGATTGGTTAGGATAAGATAGGATTAGCATATTCCCAATAGAATTAGGAGTTATCTAGTTCTAATAGAAATAGGATTAGCAAAGATGTGCTAATACTATAAATATCATTGTTGCAGTTGTAACAATGACAACGAGAGCTTTTGGTGTTTAGTTTTGAGCTATTTTCTAAACATAATAAACAGACTAATTCTTTACAAAAGCTAAATACATTTTATACACTACTTGAGAAGCAACCGGCTCAGGGGCCGACCTTAACTCTTTCTCAGTTACAAGACAGGTCTGTATCTATGTCTTCTCTATTTTATACCTGAAAATATCGTTAACGACAGAGAAGCCGTTGTCTTGCTGAGACAGAAGAAACGTTTGCGTAAACTTGTTACCCACGTTACCTTTCTTCTTTGTCAAGTATCCATTGACGTACACAATAACACAACCATGTTCCATAGGATATGGTACACCAAGTGAAGTTTCAATCTCAGCCGTGAAATCTTCGAATCTCACAGCCAGAAACCATCTTTCACCTCTTTCTTAGTCCAAATAGTTTTCTTGACATGTGTTGCAGGATAAAGACGGTTAAACAGACAGTAATCATTGTACAACATATGAAGAACCTGAGGTGATTCGTTAAGAGTTTGATAATATTGCTTCACAAGACACGACTAAAAATCTCTGCATAATTAGTCTCCTCCTCTGACATATCTCCAGGGATTGAGAGAGATCTGACGACAGAAGCTACGAAAACAGAATAAATAAATTTCAACTAACTTTCGAAAACAGACTGAAGAATGGTTTTTGACCTAACTTCTCCACCATATATGTAGTGATGAGGACTCCCAAATCCAACTAAATTTCCTAATCCTTCTCGACTTCTAACTCCTAAACCATATTACCTTAGAGAAGTCACCCACAAAGTAAATAAAATTTGGAGACGAGGTGAAAATTATACCTTATCGTTTGGACTACAAACCGCTTTGACCTACTTGGTCGTAAAATCAAGCCGGTTTAGAAAAGTCGCTTTGATCTGGTTTAGTGAACGAAATCTGACTTTGCAATATATACCTTATCGTTAACCTAAATCAAAAGCTTCAACCTGAAGACTTGAAGATGGATCACAAAACTCATTGGAGATGATGAACTTGGCCGGAAAACTTCACCGTAAAACAGTCAATGACTAAAGTCAACACCGTTGACTGGCATTGACCACGGTAGTCTGGTTGTGACCGTGAGGTTTCAAGCTCATTTTTAAGGGTTTTTTT
This sequence comes from Eutrema heterophyllum, assembly GCA_002933915.1. Lineage (NCBI taxonomy): Eukaryota > Viridiplantae > Streptophyta > Magnoliopsida > Brassicales > Brassicaceae > Eutrema > Eutrema heterophyllum. The sequence goes on from PKMM01051647.1 coordinate 446,789, forward strand.
AACTTAAAACCATAATCCTAGAATTGCTATATAATTTAGATGATGAAAAAGGTTGAGATTGGGGTTAACAGCCCTTTAAACCTACTTTAGAAGCCAAGAAAGAATGATCTTGGTTGAGCTCTTAACTATTTGAAAGGTGTTCGGATGCCTCCGGAAAACAGCTACATGCAAGGGTGAGTGTTGGCTTTTTTACATAATGGATGCAGTTTTCCTTGAATTTTTCTAGGCTTTTATGAAAGAAAAGAAGAGAGGACTAGTTTTTATGGAAAACAATTACCTTTAATTGTTAAACGCGTATATTTATATGGTAAGACTAATTTGCTCTCTAAGCATGATGTCAATTTATGCATCTTGTACTAAGTAGTTCGGTCTTTTAGCACGTGCAAATGGAACATGGAACGATTGAATAAGATCCCGACTCAAATACAAAAATTTCTTTAATTTTTTTTAACTTTATATAAAGTACGGTATATATTTTTAAAAACATATTTACCATATTAAATATGCGTTTAATAAATAATTTGAACATCACTTGACGATAGTTTGAGACGGCCCTACTAAGTACTAACTTAGAAACAATCATATTTCTTTATTGTATCTTTGTCTTCATGATTAATTATGTCATGCTTCTAATACTAATTAACAAACCTATAGCTACATATGGACCAATTTCTACTTAATGGCCCAATGCATAGTACCTTCCTTTCACATTTCTTCTCCTCTTTTACTTTTTTTTTCTTTTTTATCCTTCTCTAGTCCATACGAATACGATTAAGAGCTTTTTTGTTCTTTGATCTTTTGTTTAGTTTCCAAACTCCAATCTAGGGTTTTAAACCTCGATGCTTTTTGCTCCTCTATGGCTGTTCTTTTACATTTTGACCGATGCATGTGTAATTTTGTGTACAAGCATTATATGGACAATATCCGTGTTGCGATCATCCAAACCCTTGAAGGTCACAAATGAGAGAATAAAATAATAATCATAACTATATTTGTATCAAACTTCCTACAACAATCTACTTACAATGATTTGATTTCCAACCATTCCCCAATCTTTAATCGTCTATACTATTTTCCCACCAAACCCCTGAGAGCATGTTTGCGTTCCGTCCTGGTCGTAGGTGAAAAAGGCGGTTTAGTTGTATCTCTTAAGAGATCAAAAACGACAAAGTTTTATGTCGTTTCCCAAAACATTTCAATCTCTCATGTTCCACTTGTTGTTTGTCTTATGCTCTTCAGTACGATTGGCCATGGGTAACGGGTCGAAGACGAGTAACGAGTATCAGTGCCCAGCCCTAGATACATTGCTCTTCAGAACCCAATAAAGAGCCAAATATTAGCATATAATCGCCTAAATATCGCTTCTTGGATCTGAAGATGGATTCAAAATGTTTTCTTGGTGGATTCAAAACATTTTCAGAATGAGGCAACAAGCATATAAAGAGACCTTGAATCTCAACATAACCACTACAAGAAAATACAGTTTTAGCAACGATTTGAGTTCGTCGCAAATTACCATCGATTTACCAACGAATTTACAACGATTTCGAGAATCGTAGCTAAATCGTTGCAAATTACCCACGAATATAAATCGTTGCTAATTCGTTGCCAATTAATGACGATTTAGCGACGATTTTATAATTCGTTGGTAATTTGCGACGATTTAGCTACGATTCTCGAGATTGTTGTAAATTCGTTGGTAATTAGCTACGATTTACCGACGATATATGAATTAGGTAAACACGTTTATTTTTCAGGTGTACCCGTTTTTAACGACGAAACATATCGTCGTTATTTCATTGGTAATTATTTTTTTGTTGTAAAATCGATGCTAAATTCGTTGCTAAATCGATGGTAATGAAAAAAAAAATCTATATATAGAGGCCAACCTCACTTCTTCTCTCTCACCAAAAACATTCACTTCTTCTCTCTAGATCTGACCAACAAAAAAAATGTCAATATACGAAACTAGAAGATGGATGTATAATCGTATTGATTCGGAGGGATCGCTAACGAAGGAGTTTAGTGATGGAGTGGAGGGATTCATGCATCAAGCAGGCATCATGCAAAGGACAATTACCAGCGGTATGATGTATTGTCCTTGTCCAAAGTGCATGAATAGGAAATTTATCACTATCTCAAAAGTCTGGTCGCATTTATTAAATAGAGGATTTGTGCCACATTACTATATATGGTATTATCATGGAGAAGGTCATGGGGATACAGCTAGTAGTGGTACCAATTATCAAGCATCAAATTTTGTTGAATCAAGTAATTTGCATCAATTTGATGATAACCCTACGGAGCAGCATGGTACTCTAGATCATGATAGGATTCATGATATGGTTACAGATGCATTTCATGAAACTGGAAATACATTTGCATCTGACCATGAGGAACCCAATCTAGATGCAAAAATATTTTATGATATGCTAGATATGGCAAATCAGCCACTTTACGATGGATGTAGAGAAGGGCACTCTAAATTATCGTTAG
>PKMM01051647.1:452493-489856 GCA_002933915.1 Eutrema heterophyllum
TTTTTTTTCTTAGGCGCGCGAAGCCGACGGTGTACTCCCTCCAATGACGGCGGTTTATGAGCGGACGCACCGGAACAAGGATGGTGTCTTTGTTTCAGAGACGGCCGAGGAGTTCTTTAACGAGCTCACTGCCAAGGTCACCGAGCGAGAGACACAGCTTTCTCAGCAACTCTCCCCTGGCGGTTCATCGGTCCAGTCTGGAGGGTTGACCACACCCGATATTGACCGTATCTTCGAGGAGGTATATAGAATAATTTAGTATTTAATATTTTTTAGTATTTGTTTTTTAAATTCTAATTAACTATAATTTTAAATGTAGGTCGCCCCTAAGAGAAAGGGGAAGGTCGTCGGGATGGGATCTATTCGAGATGTCTCTGCCGCCTCTTCATTTACTCCGCGACGAAGAGCGCCAGAAGATGATACAGTCGCCTTACGTGCGAAGATGGCGGAAATGGAAGCCGCACACCAGGCGAAGATTAAGAGTCTTCAACAGAAGTTTGATACCGAGGCTACGGCGAATGACTCGATCTTCGACTTGATGGCCGAAGGGAACCCGGTAATGCAGGAAATGTTGCGGGAAAAGCGACGAAAACGAGACGAGGCAAACGCGGCAGAAGCGGCAGCTGCGGGAATAGATTTGAATCTCGAAGATTTCGATATTACTTTAGATTAAGAATATTTTAATTTGTATTTTATTATATAATAACAATATATTATGTTTTTATTATATTTTTAAATTTTCAAATTATAATTTTGAAATTTATTAAATAATTAAAAAAATTAATATTATTAATGGTTTTATTAATTTTAAAAAACAAACAATCGTCGCAAAATCGATGCAAACACACTCGTTGTAAATTCGTTGCAAATGTAAATCGTCGCAAAATCGATGCAAACACAATCGTTGTAAAATCGTTGCAAATGTAAATCGTCGCAAAATCGATGCAAACACAAATCGTTGTAAAATCGATGCAAATTCAAATCGTCGCAAAATCGATGCAAACACAAATCGTTGTAAAATCGATGCAAATGAACATCGTCGCAAACTCGATGCAACATTTGCGATGATTTTGCGAGGAATTATTAGCGACGATTTTGCGACGATTTATTGTCATTCGCAAATTAGCGACGATTTTACGACGATATGTGATTTGCGACGATCAGTTAGCGACGATTTGCGTTTCCTCGCAAATTCGATGGTACACCCCTTTTGCAACGATTTAGCGACGAAATCAGTCCTTGCAAAAAGGGTGTTTTCTTGTAGTGAACTCTGCCAATTGTACGAGGATAATCGCAAAAAATGCACCTCCAGAAACTGCTAAAGCATGATTGGATGGAGTTTGCATAATAGAGAGAGCAAGCAGCTAATCACATGATCATCATCAATAGAACCGGCAATTAACACTCTCGAAGCTGAAGTAGAAGCTCTCCGCATGGCTATGTGATAAGCTTCATCGATATATTACAAGAAGAGGAAGGGTAATGGAGTGATGAATTGAAGAATCAAGTTGTACGAGTTGAAGAAGAAGTTCAAAAGAAGGGAGCAAAGACTTGAGAAGAGACAGAAACTTTCATTTTCTTTACAAGTATAAATAATAATAATATAGAGAAGAATGTTCAGTTATGCATTTTCTGAGTTTGTAAAAGCGTGATGAGCTTTCTATAGCGATCGACATGAGATCGTCGTTTCTTTGAGTGCATCTCTGGATTTCTGTTTGTAATTGAGGGAAACACTTGAGATCTTTACATTTCGTTATATACAAGTATTATTCAGCTATTACATTCCTTGATTCTACAAGTGTCGGTCCAACGTATTTGAATGCCCTACGCAAATCTAAAATATATGTCATTTTCATATATTTTTATCTAAAATCACACATAATACTAAAATAATAAAAAGAAACTTAAACCATCAAACAATCCAATGCTATAAACGGTTTGTAAAAAAAGAAAAATAGTAAAAATACTGCCCAAATATGGCACGTAGTCGTGTTTTTCAACCATTTATGTCTCAATTGATAATAAAACCAGCACATTCAATCGCTCTTGTGACATGCTATATCGCAAATAATTCTTTATCAACTTCAACTTCAAAAAACTTCTTTCAACAGTGACAACCGATACCAAAATATGAATTGTTTTCAAAACTTTCGTAATTTGGTCTTGTGATTATCAAGTAATTCAAAATTGGTGGCTACTGCCGACACCTAAGACACCAAGAATTTCGTCACCCAGGGCTACATCATCATGCCACAAAGTGACTGCTCCCTTGTGAGGTGGTGCTCGTGTCCCAAATTCCTTGTGGCGATACAAGCGGGAATTTAACTCTATGTGTGTACCAGAAATTGATCAGGTTGGTGTCTTCCACCATTATGGAGTCTGTTGGATTACTGCCCACCTGTGAACTCGTTCTCCCTGTCGTCCTCCCTTCACCTTATCATTTTAGTTATGACTTCCTTAAAACTTTATATATCGCATCTATGTTTTGTTTGCTCCTAAAAACTTCTATCTATCTCTTGTTTTGTTATATGTTCGCTTTTATTGGATACTGTTTCACCTTTGAAATAGACCACTGGAATATTGGAAAAAAATTGGGAAAAAAAACAAACAAAGCCTTCCGTTCTAATTTCAATCTCAAACCGAAAAAAATGACTTTGTGTGAGTCATTTTCTAATTGTTTTTTTGTTGTTCTTCATCATCATGAGTCGCTTTCACAACATGTTGTCTCTATTATTACGTGAACTTCTTTTTTTTTAAGAAGCAAAACAATATCCCTTGCTAAATATCAACTTAATTGTGCTTCTTTCTGTCTCCCCCAAAACAATACACTTTCAAATTCCTAATTGTATTATAATAAACTATGGTTCTTGTTTATTAACAACAACAACAAAAAAACTATGGTTCTTCTTGAGTTAGTGTAAAGTTTGGTGAAAACAAACTCAAGTTAAAGCTGCTTTTGAGACCACCTGAAGCTAAAGACTCAGGTTTGGCTTGATACCGAGAGAAAGTCGACATTTTTGGGTGTTAAAATCCTAACACAATTAATGAAAAAAAAGTTATTAAATAGAAAAAATTTAAGTCAAATCCGGGGACTACTGTTTTTTTTTAATATTACAAGGATTTTACATAATTACAAGATTAGCCAAAAGATCACGAAAATGCTATAATCATCCTATTCATCTACACAATACTAACCAGAATTATAATTTTGGACTTTGGTGAGAAAATTTTGAATCAAGATTGTGTTGGTAATAACTAAAGTATATGTGCATTTAAGGAGACAAGAAAAGGAATACTACTATTCGAGAAGATGCGATTAGAGAATTAAAAACAAACAAAAGCTTGGTAATGGATACAACGTCTAGGCCTGAGATTAAGAACCGAAGCGGGAGTTTTGAGGATTTCGATTATGATTCAGTTTTAGGGAAAGAACTGATCGGCAAGATTCTAAATTATGTTCGGTTCTCGGTTCAATTAAGTTTGGTTCATGAGAACCCGAACGGTTAACCTTTTTCATAAAAAAGTAATTGGGCTTGTTCGTATATTTAGATATATGGCCACGTAGAACCAGCCCAAATTGAGATAGGAGAACCACATTTCAGTTAATCCGAACTAACCGGATTCACCCGATTTAACCGAACATTTGCAGTGAGTATTCTTATATGAAAGCTGCTATTTGAGGTTTCTGAGGCTAGCCACCTCAGCTTACTTCAACTTTTTTCTAAACAAGTCACGTGTCAAATACTACGAATGGTGCTCTACGTAAGCCTGAAGCTTATGACGTCGTATTCACGTCAGTTTTTGCTGAATTTCAGCCACATCAGCTTCATATATGTTTGCCTTCTCAAAGCAACGATTTTTCTCCTCCTAGTGTTAACTTTCCCTTAGTCATTGAAGTTGCGCTGTTACAAATGTCTTTTTGATTTCCAACGCATGCATTCTTTTATCTCACTAGAGAAGCTTCACCACTGGCACTACAACTTTCTTCTCATGGATACTTTCTAGCTAATATTCGACTCTTTCTATGTACCAATCAAAGCGACAACGGAATGGCGTCCGAGGATATCGATGGGCCAAGGAAAATCAAGCGACAAATTCCTCATACTGCGAGCACAAATTTGTCTCCAACATTTAGACGTACGTGAAAGGGAAGCATCTACGCCCAATCTACAAGGTATATTCTGAATCCTCCTCCCTCAATTGTTTAATCGGTTGTATTGGCTACTGATTGACGATGCTTTCGAGAGTTTCAAATAACCTACATGACTCACAAGGGTTTTTCTTCTTCTTCTTCACATTTTCTTGGGAATAGAAATTGCTTTTCATAAAAACCTCCAGGAACTCATAAAATTGGTTTCCTCTCTGCAAGTTTTTTACTGTCTTCAATCTGCAATGGGTTTCGTTTCTTCATGTACATCGATCTTATTTGCAACAGGTTTGGTCTCAACCAGAAGATGCGGAGTTGTTCGTTTAGCATCGCAGTTCTTCAGGTTTGAATATTAATTATATATGTTTCTTACATTGAGTTTGCGCAGCTATGTTTCTAACTATACTCTTGATACGTGAATAAACGAACAAGTTGTTATCAAGTTTGTGAGTTCCTGTTTCTAAGAGAACAAGTTTGGTTATTTTGAATAATGTATTTATGAGTATGTAGTATGTTGTCAACAATGAGATTGAATTTTATCTAAAAGTGTGACGACAAACCATCAACACATGTTCTACGAAACAAAGTTATACATAATTCTAGGGGTTGTGAGCTACAAAAAAAGCAACGTCTTCAGATTAATTAAATACAATAAAGGTCTTTTCTTGCAAATTGTATCACAAACTAAAAAGGACTAATGCTAACAATGTATTTAGTTTGTATGAATGTTATAGGAACTTCTCTCTGCACTAATGCTCAAAGCCTCTATTGAAGAATAAATTTAATTAGTTATACAAAGAGGAGGGTTGTACATACAACTTAAGTGAGATCACTTATCATGGAGGTTTTGCAGTTCCCTATACAAAGAGGATGGTTGTTTGATTGGCCACATGTGGTGTCCTTAAGGTAATATACCAATTAGTGAGCATCTTTGGATTCAAAATAAAATATGATGCAATTTTGGCATTAAGTAGATGTTTGTAGACTGATAAGATTGCTCGAACTATCTTATCTCTCCTTACACCAAGCAGCACGAGCATGCAATACCATAGAAGAGGAATAATTAAAGAGAACCGATCGAGTCAAGCTTATGGGTTATGGCCCAAGTATTTAGGTTGTCCCTACCATTCATCTACCCCAAAAACTAATAAAACTCATGTGGTCTATGGAAAATGTGGCCTTTCAAGTGGTAGATGTAATGGAGTTCATGGAACATATAAAAATGTTCTTTCTTTGACTCCATAAGGTATAATAGCTTACTTTAAGATTTATTGTATATGATAAAAGTGAAACTATAATATATATCAAATTTGAGCTTATAGATTATTTTGTTTTTCTTTTATATCTAAACTTAATTAAATTGGTTCTGACACATAAAATTATTTTAAATTGTTTATTTATGGTTTCAAACATACAAGACAGTGAAATGCAATTTTTAATTCATAAATTACACTTTTTATTCTTTAACAAAACAAAAAATACACTTTTTATTTTTAACTGCACTTTAATTTATACATTTCTCTAAAAAAAATATTATAGTTTAATTAGTTGATACAGTCAAAAGACCCAGGAACCTATTTCCACTTCTTATAATTTTTTTTAGTATATATGAGGATTGAGTAAGATTCTGCAAAAGCTTAGGAGTATTCGGCGAACGATGAGTCTAACTGTTTTTTTCATCGCCTTACTCTTTATCTGACTGATAAAACAAAATTGCAAACAAATAAAGAAAACAGAAATATTCAAATAAGCTTGATAAATAAGGTCATGCGAAAGAGTTGTCCAAATTTCTTGCGTAGCGCGAGATAACCCCTAGTATTTATAAAAGTACTTATTTAACTTTATATATATAGACTAGAGGGTTATCCTTTGTTTAGTTTTACTTTATATATTTAACGAATACGATTAAGAGCTTTCTTTGTTCTTTGATCTTTTGTTTAGTTTCCAAACTCCAATCTAGGGTTTTAAACCTCGATGCTTTTTGCTCCTCTATGGCTGTTCTTTTACATTTTGACCGATGCATGTGTAATTTTGTGTACAAGCATTATATGGACAATATCCGTGTTGCGATCATCCAAACCCTTGAAGGTCACAAATGAGAGAATAAAATAATGATCATAACTATATTTGTATCAAACTTCCTACAACAATCTACTTACAATGATTTGATTTCCAACCATTCCGCAATCTTTAATCGTCTATACTATTTTCCCACCAAACCCATGAGAGCATGTTTGCGTTCCATCCTGGTCGTAGGTGAAAAATGCTGTTTAGTTGTATGCCTAAGGAGAAAAAAGATCAAAAACGACAAAGTGTTCTGTCGTTTCCCAAAACATTTCAATCTCTCATGTCCCACTTGTCGTTTGTCTTCTGCTCTTCAGTACGATTGGAGCCACCAGCATCCAAACTGTCACAATATTTCATCAACAAAACATTAAAGAACTGTCTCCCAATCTCAGAGTTTTAAGGATGAAGCATTCAAAATGCGTCATGACTCAATTCTTTCTACTTACTGTATACGCAAACCGCAAGCCACTCGTTCACAATCCTTACCCAAGTACTCGTCCATCCTACGTCAATCGTCCACCTGAATGCAAAAACATAACAATATAAGTTGAAGTCTAAAACTTCAAACTAGACTACAAAGTCTAACAAACCCTCTCGTTAGTTTATGCATTGAATGTCTGAATAAGATCATTTAAGAAAAGCTTTACTTTTTCATGGGGTGATGAGTATTCCAGCCGATGAGTAGCATAGCGAAGTACATTGCTCCTGTGGCAAATACAAAATGGAAGAAACCATATCCATATGGAACACCATCTTCCACTTCTTCTTCTTCTTCTCCTCCTTGATTGTTCTTATCTTTCTTGAATTGGAAACATTGAGAGTCTATTCCTGTAGAAAATGTCGCGATAACCATTGCAAGTAGCGCAACCACAAAGCTCTGCGCAATGTTATTCAGAATCAACATACTACTTTTGGATGAAACAGAGCAAAAAAGAGTGTTGGGAGATTGAAAGAAGTTTACAATGATGGTAAGCCAGTCCGTTCTGTCTGAAGCTGCTGCTTTTCTGTTGCAACTTTCGCCCACTGGTTCACTACACAACATTTTTTTGGAGATGAATCAGTTTACAATTAAAGTTTCTTCAACATAAAACAAAAAACAAAAAAACTATATACAGTAAAACATCTATAAATTAATACTCGATAAATTAATAAACACAATAAAGTAATAAAATTTTCCCTGTTCCGAGTTCGAAATATTATTACTAGGGCGTTCAATCCAGATTTAGGTTCGGTTTCGGTTTAGATTTTTTTATTTTAAAATAATAATATCCAAAGTAAAACCTAATATAATACTCCATCTGATCCAATTTAGTTGATGTTTAAGCAAAAAAAATTATTTCATTTTAATTGATGTTTTACATTTTCAATGCAAAATTAAAGTCTATATATTTATTTTTGACCATTTATATTCTGCAGTCTTTTTTATCATTGATTGAATTATGTTTTAATTAGACAATAAATGATGTTTTAATATAGAAAAAAAAAAAAAATTATGATTTTGTGTGACTTCTTAATTTGTGTGTAAAATCTTTAAACATCAACTAAATTGGATCAGAGCGAGTATGGATTTTTTGATACGGTTTCGATTTGGAAGGTTTGAAGGAAAAACATAACATACCTTCGAATGGCGCACCAACAAATAAACACAACATAGAGTCCCATAAGAGCCGGAGTCAAGTATCCAGCATTCACCTATTGGAGTTGGCAACCACAAAAAAAAACCTTACTAACTTCAAACATCCAAACACACACACACACACACATGATACAACTAAGGATACTAATGGATACAAAAGACTTACTTTAGGATGGAGAGCGATGCTTGTCATGAGCTGGATGAGGAACAAAGTCCAAGTTATGAAGAATATATTGAGAAGACATGAAGGATCCGGCGCGTACCATATGTACATCAAAATCAACCCAACTATACACACTGTGTATGCAGTAGTTGCTAGTAGCATCACATATACATGGCTACAAACATAAAGAGTGTTGCTTGATTAGTAATAAATTGAAGAAAAAAAACTAAAACTTTCTTGTGAATTCGAAACTAACCATCTTTCTGCATCTTTTTGGGATTGATAGCATTCGTTGAGCCATGTGATGAAACTGATCACACTAATTAGTTGTATCAGTAGAAATACCCTATAAAGAAACAACAATAATAATAAGTTTTGGGATTTTCACATCATATAACATTTTGTGAATTTGGGACAGATCAATCTTACCCTGCACCAAAATGGGCAATCTCTCCTGCAAATCAAACCAAAGAAAAAAGGACGTTTTTAATTACTCGTCTTGCCAATTGAATTAGAGAGAGTATTATAAGAGGAATTTTTCTCATCAAGCCTTACCGTAAAGGCGAATAATGGTAGAAGGAAGCAAGAAAGGAATGATGGTTAAAGCAGGCCACATGATAAGCTTAGCAGACCACCATCCAGAATGCCATTTATCTCTTGATGACTGCGTTTTCGACGTGCCAAGTGTTGATAGAAACATAACGAAATAGAACAACTGAGGATTCACAGTTAAGCTAAAAACATTTTCTGATAAAGTGTTGAAAGATGATTTAGTAAACATATAGTATTCAAGACTGAATCAAGAAAGGATACAAAACATCCCAAGCTAACCCTTAAGACTCCTTCGGTCCCCAAACAGTTTTCTCCGCCTTTACAATTCTTGAATTCTGCAATATGATCAAATGAAAGAAAACAGAGGAGTTGCATCAGCATCGTTCAACTTGTAAGACAATGAACGAGGTTGAAACCTGATTTAGTGGCACATACTTGTCACTTCTCTTAAGGCACGCCGACCATAATCACGAGCAGCCCAAGCTAGTAGATTCGCGATGAGGAATATCAGACCATATACATATCTAGCCATCCAGGGATTGCAGCCATTGCGGAACTGATTAAACCATGATCCATTCTTGATTGCTTCATAGCTCTCGTTTCTGCTGCTTCCGCTGTTGCCAACGCTGCTTGTACCGGTCTCCATAACTCCTTAAACTTACCAGAATCTCTCTCCTCCTCATGACATTAGAAGTTCGAAAAATTCAAGAAACAGATCATTCCATGGGGGAGGGTTTTGCATCAGAAATCAGTTTCTTAGAACGGAAGAAATGATCAAGAACGAACAAAAAAAGGCAAGACAGGAGCGCGAAATCCGCCTTGTCGCTCTCTCTTACTTCAGATCAAAACCTATGAAAATGAAAATTCAAGCATTTACCAAAACAGAGAAGGTAACAAGAAGACAAAAGAATGAAGCAAAGGATGAGAATCCAATTCCGTTATCGAAAACGATTATACAAATCTAAGACGAAACGGTGGTGATAGCAATTTGTAGATTTGAAGAGGAAAAAATCATGTTTTACATGAGAAACATCTAAAGTGTATCTCAAATAAAAAATCACACAAAATCCGTTGTTCTACCGAACATGACAGAGAATACGTATAGTGCAAGTAACCTCTTTCCCTTATTTTGCCTAAACTAAAAAAGCAACCTTTATAAGCGTCAACGAGAATCCACAATAGATGGCTCATTTTAATCCAAGATTGCAACTTTGAATCTTAACCATGTGAAATATAAAGACCAAAGATCTTAAAAAGAATACCAAACCTAAAAAAAAATCAAGCTAAAATCTGAGGACAGTCATGATTCCTAAGACTTAAAACTCACAAAGTCAAAGATTTGGCAGGAACTGATGATAAGTAATAAAATCAGAAACTATAAATAATGAAAAAAAAAAGGAAGAAACCTTTTGGATAGTAACTAAAATTTTCCCTAAGAGAAGCGTGGATAAACAAAGAAGCACCCAAGAAAAAACTTTATTTGATAAGGAAACAAAAGGTTAAGAGATCAAAAGAGAAAACGAAAAAGAATCAAAGATCTGATAGAGAAAGAAAGAAACGTGTTGGTACGGATACAAATGAGCAAGCGAATCTTTTCCTCTTACGAATCTGAATGGGTAATGCTAAGCAGCAACATCAGATACCCTTTTTGGGGCTTCACAGATCCACTTAATGGAAGTGGAGACACATGCCTTCACTTAAAACTATTTGACGGAAAAAGTGGGATGATTGATAGAACTATCCACCAAAAAAATCTAATAAAGAAAAACTTCATCTACAATATTGGGAATTTGGGATAACATAAATTATAAAATCTTAAGTCTCATTTCATTGAGAGTAATATTTTCTTTACTTTTCTTAAATCATCATCTAATTAATCTTAAAGTTTCAAGTCGGATTATTCAATCCGGATTTTGGTACGTTTTGCACCGTTGTCCGCTGATGTTTAAATAAAAATGAACAAAATTATAATGTTTTTATTTAAAACATAGATTTTAGTAAATAATCTTGATTTTTGGAAAAGAAAAAAAAAAATTGAAACTCATGGTCCTTGGCAGACCGATCTATTAAAACCCACAAAAAGTTTAAACCTTATAAAAACGGATTACGGGTTAGATAAAGGCGGATTAAATTTGCTATGATACTCCGGCCTATATATATAGGGAGATTAAAAAAATTGTATATCTTGTGATCATTTATGGCTCATCTCATGTTTCCACGTTCATATAGTGTAGGAGTATATCTTGTGATCATTTATGACCCATGGCCTTGCCACCATGAAATACATAATAATATGAAATCTAGAGGGAAAAAATAATGGCAAATTATTTGTAATCTAGAGGTAACATGCATGTGGAGTATAGTATTGGCATTTGTAATCTATGTATAGTAGATTTATCATTAGAATGTTTATAAACCCGGAAACGAAAATAGGTTAGTCACAAGTCATAACGGTCTTTAACCAATTTTATTTGGGTATATTAGGTAGGCCAAATCGGGTTCCATTTTAATAGGGGCCTCATCAAATCTTGAAACCAAAAACAAATCGTTTTCGTTTACCTAAATTAGATAACAAAACCCGAAATAACCAATCTTGCACCAGTAGTTGAGTATTAAACCATAATACCAAATAGTCAAGCATAAATTATCAGAAAAATATATAATCACATTTATGTGTGTTTACTTTTAAATCAACAACATCTGAGTGTGTTTTTATTGACTCCACACAGTCTAATACGAAGATAACTCTTTTTTTGTTCTTTTTTGACTCGACGAAGAGAAAAATTGGATTATTTAGCCGCAGAAATTGAGTTAGTTAGTAAAAGACAGAAAAACCAAACGTAAAACAATACTTTAATTTAATTATAAGTCAAAAAAACATTAATCTCTTAACGACTTAACTTTGACAAAATAAAATCAAAAATCCGTCAAATAGCTTGTTCTCACTCTTATGTGTTTTCGGCATAAACATTAATTAAATTCCTAATTATGTCGGCTAATTCTTTTGGCAAAGTGAGATAATTAGCAGAAAGCAAGAAAAAAAAAAAAGGCAAAGTGAGGAACGAGTAGGTCCCTCTCTGTCTCTGCCGATCATCTTTTGATGTTTCCACAACTTTGGATTCCGAGAAAACGAAGGAAAAATACGCGAAACAGAGGAAAATTTATTCGAATTTGCTTTCATTGCATCACAGATTTACACCAAGAAACTGAGTTCGTTGCCATTTTCGTTTTCCCGAGAAAATCCGAGAATCGCGAGACAGATATTTAAGTATTACTATAATTCATAACAAGCAAGAACACGCACATGTTTGTAAATCTCAGAGATCCAAAAAAAAAAGGACGAAGAACAGAGAGAGAGAGAGAGAGAGAGAGAGAGACCTGTGATTTATCGTGTAGAAGCTCTTGAAGCAAGATCAGAGATCTGGAGATAATGTGGAGAATGTTGTGTGTTTTTACTCCACAAGCTTCTTCTAATGTGAAATCAAACAAGAAGAAGATAAACAAAAAAAAATCTGAGAGAGAGAGAGAGAATTGTTTCAGGTTTTTTTTATACTTTTAGAAAACAGTTCTTGTACTTATATACAAACAGAGATTGCTTTTTTTTTTTTTTTTTAATATCTTGCTTTCCCGCGGTTAGCTTCCTCTTTCCGCTACATCCTCTGGTATATTTTATTTGGGAAAATCGCATAAACAAACTTTTAAAAGTGACACGTAATGACACTTTAAATTTCAAGGATATTTCACTCTTACTATAAACCTTTAATCTACAAATTTTAACAGAAAAAACATTTGGAATGGATTCCGAGTTTGCACTGTCATTAAAATTAACAGAACAATTAACTTTGTTAACGGAATAGTCAACTCTATTAACGAAATTTTTTATATTTTGTTTAATTAATTATAGACGTGTTTTTTTAAATGAAAAATTCATATTTTGTTTAATTAATTATACAGGTGTTTTTTTAACGGAATTCGTCGGGAACTTAACGCCTCTCCGGAAAGTTTAATCTATCGATGCTCGTTTGGTTCAATGCCGTTGATTTCAAATTAACCGGAGAGATTCCACCAAAGATTGAGATCAGCTAATAGCCTCCATCATGAGCGAATCGTTGTTGTACTGCTTTGGTAGAATAAATCGTTCTTGTCAATGGAGTTTTTTTTAAAGAGAGAGAAGAAGAACGAAGGATGACGGTGAGGAAAAGAAAACAACTTTTTGTTTTTTTTCTTCATTTCTTTTCACTTTTGGATTTTTTGGATTTTGTAATAATAATAAAATTATTTATTAATTGAAAATAATTAATTTTTAAACGGTTTTAATTTTGCCGTTAACGGTGTTTATTATTCTGTTAAAAATTATGACGGCGCAAACTCGAACTCCATTCTGAAGGTTTTTTCTGTTAAAATTTGTAGATTAAAGGTTTATAGTAAGAGTGAAATACCTTCAAGGTTTAAAGTGTCAGTACGTGCCATTTTAAAGGGTTTTATGTGATTTAATCGTCTTAATGATTATTTATTATAAATTATGAGAATAATTACATGGACGATTTTAAAAACAAATATTTCACGTATCTACAAGGGTATGTTTTGGTTAGTTTCTTTCTTGTTTAATTACAATGGTTAGTCATGGTATTAAAGTCTTAACCAATAAGTACCATGCATTTAATTTACCAAAAAATGCATTTAATTTACCAAAAATCATTAAACTATTAGGTCTGACTTCAGATTTGTTCTTTATAATTCTTTTATTATTTCGTGAACGTGCTCTGTGATCATTTTTATTGTACCTTATATCTCGACTTTTTTTTCTTATTTAGTTGTGGTGTCAGATAAAATGAAACTTTAATTATTGGTATATAATTTTTATTGGTATATAATTTTTATTGGAATATAACTTCTTCAGTTTTTTTTTTCGACGCTGATTGAATTCCTTAAGTTATTTTAGTTTCGGTGGCAAACCATTCCGGCAAAACTTGTGAGCCTCAATTTCAATTTACTTAGCTCTTGCCTTGTTGATATTAGTTGATGGTTTTTTTTTGTCGTCTGAGAGTGTCTACGTGTAAGAGTTAATGGTCTTCTTTGGCGTATTTCCAATTGAAGTTTCAAGGTGTTTGTGTCTTGAGCATATTCTTCTTGAATTCATCGTTTTCTTTGGAGTGGCGTATTCGAAATAGTTTCAAGCTCTGTTATCGTTTTGTTCATGCGGTCGTGTCTGTTGGTGTTGCTGTTATTTTAACCTTGGATTATATATTTCTTTGGTTTAATTATTCTCGAATCTCATGGTTTTGGGTACAGCTCCGGCGATTTTGGAATCTTTGAAAAAAGTCGTGGATGATAATCAATTCAGCAGTTCAGTTTTAGTACATTTTGTTTCATTAGTTGTTAATCCATTGGTTTCTTAGCATCGTTTTTTATATTGATTCCCTTGTTTGAGTTTATGTTTCCCTTTTTAGAGTTTTTGATTCCGGGGATTTTAATATATCCGCCGGTTTATGTATTTTCCAATCTTGTATTTCACCTTGATTTTAATATTACCAGACGAAAGCTTTTGTCTTTCTTTGCCAACAACGAAATTTATATATACACCAAATTCATATATTAATTAGAACTAATGAAGCCTCTTAATTTTCGAAGAGAAGGTAAATCTATACTCTAATTTGTAGAATTATTCTTAAATTGTGAGTTACAAAATCATGTTTTTCATATTCAATATTTCAACGTTGAGTTCATATTTGCTAACTATATTTATTCATTTATTTATCGAACAGATTTTACATAATTTCTCTCTAGTACTTGATTCCAAGCCACGCACTGACGATTGAAGTTGGTTTCTTCCTTCTGATAGCCATTGAATTTATTTTTATTTTTCTGGCTGCTATTTTTCAGCTTTTCCAAAAAGAAAACTCTAGTTTTTATAATTCAGATTTTTTTTTTGTTGAAATATTAAGTTCATTGAAATATTAGGTTCATTGATCAATGGAAATTAAAAAGTTATTTACATAGAAGAATGAAAAAACAAAAGAAATTGTGGTAAAACAGAATACAAAAGAATTGGCAAAACCAATTGACATTACTTAAATCTCTTCTAAACTTCTAATATGAGATTCTAAAATGTTCCCTTTCGCCAAGTTTCGGCTCTTGAATGTTTTAAAACACAGAGACTACTCGATTATATTATGGGATTTTTATGGCTAACAAAGCATTTTAAAGAATTAAGAAAAGAAATCATCATCTCGACTCTGCTTATCATCTTTCTTATCGCTATTCCAGTACTTTTTTCCTTATATTTTGAGCTTTTATTCGTTATATTTTGTTTTACAATTTCAATATGCGCATGTATAAAAATTTGAGTATTATGAGTAATTTTTTATAGAAGAAGGTCGTGGATATTCTATATAAATTTAAGTATTATATATTCGACTGGATATGTAATAATCTGAAAAATACTTATATAATAGAGAAATCTTCTAAGATTCACGTTGGAAATTCATATACTCCAAAGCAAAGAATGCAAGAGAAAACGCACAAACAAACACACAAGAGAAAAGGCAAAAGACTACGCAATTTTATGAGTTAAGTTTTTGTCTCACATGTGGCGAAATTATTAATTCATATAACTACGTGAAAATAAATAAAATTTATTAATTCTTAGTGAAAATAAATAAAAGTTTATGAAGTCTCACCCATTTATGACCAAATTTTGTTTTGTATTTCTACAGTAGTATCAGCTAATATTATATACGAAGTTACGAATTCTTGTATTGCTTCACTAACATACGTGGATTTTATGTGGTAAAATAGTAGTTAGAAGATGCATCTATTACATACTAATATATGAAATTTCCGCTGATCCACCAAGTAACTTTTTACTATCAGAATTTTTATGGTATTAATAAAGCATAACTATTTACTCCTATATAGACATCAAGAAGCATAGAAATTGAGAATATCGTATCCACTATCCAACTCGGAACTCACAGAAAATGTTACAAAATCTGGCACCAACTTCAAGTTGCGTTAAATGGAATGCATATCTTGGAGTTTCACCAACTATAAATTTAATGCAAAAAAGAAGCATGTTCTTGTTATTTTATAATCACAGTAATTTGCATAACTAAATACTACTACAATAACTACAGACGATGCGACTAGTAAATTAGTAATGTTCGGTCTTTTCCAAATCTAAATTTTTAATCATGTATGTTTGACCACATTAGTAAACGAACAACCATTATCAATTGTAAAGCCACTTTTTAATATAATGGTGCATTGATGTAGAAAATGGTATTCCATTCATGATTCAACCATCTCTTTTGAGTTTGTTTGGAAACTTAGGATATGTACATAATAACTGTATGATGTTTGGCTACTTGATCTCCTCACTGTCATAGATCATCATCTTCTTGCTCGTCGTAGAACAAGAAACCTCGATAATCTTAAAATCACCCATTTTCAAATTATTTAAAATCAATCACACTTAATTGCTGAGTTCTTTTTTGATAAAGAATCGAAGTGCATGTTAGTAACATACATGCATAATTAAATCGTTTATTTTAATTTTTTCTATACACAATCATATCATCGAAGATGGGAGTGTTACATGCATGTACCTTAGCTTCTTAGTTTTGTTATAATTTCATGATATATTAATTACATACTCCCGCCGTCATATGTTGTTTAAAAATATATTTTTGTTATAAAATAAGTGTCGATCTTTTTATGATTCCAATGCAAATTTAGCTACAAATTAATCTCTTTTCCCCTAGTTAAATTAATAAAAACATTAAATACTAGAATTTCAATAGTCAAATAAGCGTATAATTGAATTTTTAAATTTTTCTTAATTTGTATGAAAATTATCAAAACGACAAGTAATTTGAAATAGAGGGAGTATTACTTTTTAACGTAGTACGAGTGAATGTTTCAAGTAACAAAGATTAATATAAAGATCAATAAAATGTTGTTTTGAGAGAATGATTAAGAAACTTAATTAATATGTTTTTAACCTAAAATTAATAAGGAACTGACAATTGTAAATACATCTTTTATTTATTTATTTAAATAGCTCATAATCAATTGTGGCTGACATTATCCTAAAATGAAACTATTATAAAAAATCAAAACAAAAGAAAATCATTAATGGATATTCATCTAGTTTATCACTAGAGACAAACTAATAAAAATCACTAAAAGTTGGGGTGAAACAAAAAAATGCAAAAAAAAAAAGTAATGTCCATACAAATGATAAAATAGAACTAGAAAAATAGGAAACCTCAAGGATCGGACAACACAACTTAATGGTGTAGTTGTGGGTGCTTCTCTTTGTACCACACTAATAAGATGGATCATTATGCATCACCCACTTGTTCTTCTTCTTCTTTTTCTTGTTATTTGGATATTATTGTATTTTTGTATTTTCATTTTTTGAATCTTTGAAATTTCTTTTGCCAAGTATTTTTCTCTACGCCAATAGCTTTTCATTTTCAATTCAACAAAATTGCGTAATGTTGAAAAAAAAAAGTTTTAGCATGCATTGGCGTCCACGTAAGTCCTTCTCAAGTGTCAAAGACAGGTTCTTCTTGAACGGTCCACACTAACTAAAAATAAATTAACTAAAGTCGAATATTGGTGTAAAAGCATGGATGGATATCGATCGTGGATGGCTACTCCCGCAATTTTAAAACCCAACCAAAAATAAACTATGGTCTGTTTTTGTGAACATTATACTTTCCTGTTGTAGATCACATCGAATCTTCATCTAATGGTGGGGAAATTCTTCAGTTTGTTTTTTTCTTTAAAGAAGAGATATATTTTATAGGGTTAGTTTTTTTTTGCACCTATCAAGCAAAATCAATTTTGGATTAATTCATATTAATTGGGAAATGTTTTTCTTTTTGATTTATCATCGGGTATCCAAATTTCACCAAAGCGCCCAACTAATCCTGGGACGAGCATGTTCCTTGGTAAGAAGATTTCTGCAGAACCACCACAGGTAAAACCCGAGCCGAATCGAATCCGAGACTGTAGCAAGTTTACCGTAGCTATTGGTTCTAGAGCTAAACCAGTGTGCCACCACACGCGGGTTATATTTGTAAAGTTAATAGCTTAATACATCGTTTACTAACAAGAAAATAAAAAAATTGATAATCCTACTAGTGAATAGTGATGGAACGTGCAAAAGGTTATGATGGTGAGTTTGTATAGAAGCACTATTTGGTGGGGCAAACTTAGGAGTTAAAAACTCAAGAGGATTACACAGCCAAAAAAGCAAGAAGATTCGCGTGCTCCTTATTTGTGTTTATTTCTGAACTGACCTTCTTTTTTCTTTATTCACCACTCCATGAGTTTGAGTATACCACATCTCATGCGATTCATATGAACTGCACTTCTACAAACGACAAGATCTCTAATTTGGCTGGTGGTATTCTAATTTACCAAAAATATATATAATCGCATGAACATGTATATAATATAACTATATTTCTAAACTTATCTTGAAGACTTTTCTAATAGTCGAGATTTCAATTAGTACATGTTTAAAAGTTAAAACCCTAAAACTTATTTTAAGGGTGTTTTTTAAAATCAAGATTTGAGTTAGTTTGGTCCATAAACTTACTTGGACGACACACTTTTGCGTAACAAAGAGCGGATGCCAATCTCGAAATCTTGATCGGTTAAGAAGTGTTTTCATAGTTAATGACGTAGCACAATTGGGCCTCGATTTACTATTGGTTTTGGGCTTTTTCTTTTAATGTGTTTTTCGTTTTATTAATGAGCCAAACGAACCCTAAACTATTTCGGTTGGGCTATATTTTTATATTTAACAAAATGGGCTATCATAATGTTATCTAAAAACTAAATTCACCATAAGCTTGAGTCGGATTTATCTTTTGTACCAGTATAAACTACAGGTTAAAATAGAAATTGTGATACACTAATACCACTAGTAAAAATTGCTATGGTACAAACTTCAGCTAATTCAGTTTTTTTTCTTTTTCTAGACATACTTCACCTAAAAATTATCAATTGTCTACCATAATATACATTCTTGTTTAATATGGTATTTGGTATAATGGTTTATGGTTTCTTAAGTCGATACATATACTAATCACTTATTTATTCCCATTAAACTAAGTTCAAAAGTTAAAACGGTTACATATGTACATACTATATTTGATTTTCTTCATACCTTCCCCAAATCCTTCTTAGGTATATTATTGATGCATTAATTAATGCCCATTACTAAGTACAAAGCACATGGGGGTAGTAATTAATTAAACCTAATTTGTCCATCTTTCTGATTTAAGTCTTAAATACGATCCACTTTTCAGTCATCAATGAAGGAAAAACAATTTTGTTAATAATTGTTCAAATTTATATTACTTCTTGGTAGGAAGTGGAACTGTTTGGCCAAATAAAGATTTCAAATCTTACATATTTGGGAGATTCCTTTTGGCAATTAGTGCAACCTCTAATTTTATCTATCCTTTTTCGTTGTTCTTATTGTCCATTTTTTCCCATAGATATCCAATTTTGAGTTGTCGAAATTTTGAGAATATCAACGAGTATTTATAAGGCTGTTAAATACTTTCGACAACCGAATGTACAATTTAAAACCTTTTCTATATTTTATCTTTGGTTTTTATTTAGACTTTCACAATAAAAATACTTGAGAGTAAAAGCCACCACAAGCTGATTTTTTTGGTTTTCCAACTGAGCATAAAATTTTAAGAACCGGAAATGTCAAACCAACCCCGATGGCGAAAAACTAAAATTAAAAAAAAAATCGATTTCTAGTTCTCGAAACCATTAAATTAACTTTTCATTCAAAGATCGGAGAATAAAGGAAATATAAAAATGTGAAAACTTCTCTCATTTAGGACTCTAATTTTTTATATATATAATTAGAAGGTGATCTGAATTTTTAACACCCGATTAATTTCCCATTTAGGATTATAATTATACTCATCCAAGTGAGAAAACGACAATTTTAATGAAAAGATCTTCTTGATATTGATCAAATCGGAGCAGTACGTCTCGAAGGAAATTCAGCTCATCATTCATTCTCCAAGAGGCAAGCCATGGCCCAGATTAGATATGCCAGCAATAATTTAAAATATTTGTATCCATAAATATTTGAATATCTTGATTTTATTTATTATCTACCAGCCAAATCATCAACTACAATGTAATTTTACATTCGATTTTTTTTTTTTTTTTGAATCTGTTCGTATTGAATTTTTTTTTGGGTTTTTTTTATTACAATATTATAACGTACATTCGAATATTATTATTTAATATAACTTCCTTTTCAAACGTAAAGAAAACGATGGAAAACGAAACAACAAGATTGGAAAATGATAATGTCCAATTGGCTAAGGTCTACTTCCAAATAGACATATTTGGATTTTTCTAACTAAACATCTAAATACGAAATTAGATATGTTCTTATAATTAATGGAAAAAAAAAAATTTGCAACTGACTAAGATATTAATGAAAATACGTCAGAGTGCAATACGAATATATATAAACACATAAGGTACCTGTTTAGGGAATTTTTCTGTCATTTCGGGAGCAAGTCTTCTACCAAATAGGTAAAAACGTGAAGATTCGGAAAACACGATGGAGGAGTGTTTTTCGATGGCTCTCTGACATCTAAGTCAAAAAACATATAAATGAATCGGAGAACGGAAAGAGTGATCGGAAAACGGGGTGAAGGAAAATGCCTATCGGGTCCGAAAGAAAGGATGGATCCGCGATGGGTTTAGAAAGGTGGGCTATTCGAGGTAAAAGATAAGAAAATAAGAGTTTGGGAGAGAGATCTCCACGGCTTAGGAGCAGCCGTGAAGGTGATCGGAGAATGGTCGGAAGTGAGACCGAAAGTCTTGGAATGAAGAGAAGCTAAGTATTTAGAAGTCGAAAGCACACAGATCTCACAACAATTTATAGGAAAGAATGAGAAAAGTGTCAAGCCCCTTCTCGTTGGAGAATGGGTGATATTTATAGAGTTATACCTGACCCATGTTAGTAGGTCGGGTCGGATCCTAGACTGTCGGATTGTTGGGTCGTTGGGTTGGATATCAGATCCGTTGAATGTGTCTTGTACCCAAAATGCGTCTGACTTCTCACCTTCTTTCTTTGGCAGTTTGCGATTGCTACTCGACCAAGCCTTGCTGCGTCGCTATCTCTCTCACTGTACGGCCTTGGAAGCAGCGGATTAGCGCGGTATGGACATTTCCACACCGTTTTTCTTCCCTATGCTCAGAGTGTTGTCACTTTCACCTATCAGATGTGAACATAAGACATTAACTGCATGATCCGTAGGTTGTCAGAAGCATGATTGTAAGTTTGAATATATTCTGATTATCGATTGGAGGGAAAATACAAGCATTGAAATAACTATTCCCGCCTAAATGATTTGCATACCTGGCCCGAATCCCTTGATACCATGGATCGGGTTGTTGAGGTTGTCTGGCCCGGCGTGCTCCTTGCTCCTAATACCTGTGTGGATTACCCTTTTCCGACCTCGACCTCTCCAGATTACTAATCTTTGGACGAGACAAGGAAAGAGTAACCGCTCACTTCTCCTTACCACTTAGTCCTCGGTCTCCATGTGTCTGACAGCGTGGCCTACACTGTCAGATACGAGAAGCCCGGAGGCATGTGGCCTTAGCCAGGTCTCTTGGTTCCATAGGTTTCAATGCCCAGTGCAAAAGCCCGGGGTACTTGGGCCGTATGCCCAAACAAAACCCAGTTTGATCCATGGAGTCGTATCTACAAAAAAAGCCATAAGCGACATGTGGCAACACGTAATTCGTCCACGTAAGAAGGACCGTATTTATACCAATAAACATTTAAAGAATTAGGAGTATGATTAGCAAAAAATATAAAAAACTTATTAGAGCTTTTACAGCACCATTATAATATTTTCTTTTTATCAATCAGATTTTATGGTTTCTAGGTAAACACCATAAATAAAATAGTCCCTATAGCTACAATTTATCTATAACATTATTAATTTATAGAATTTTTACTGTATTTTCTATAAAACTGTTTATCCTTCTCACTTGAAATGGTGAAGGAATCATATCCTTCTCTCTTTTTCTTAGCAAAAACTTATGTTCTGCTTACTTTTACAAAAAAAAAAAAAGAAGTTATGTTCCGTTTATGAAAATATCTTCATCTATTTTTGCTCAGGAATGACATAATATTCTGAATCTTTCTTCTTAGATGAGGATAATATTTGTAAACGTGATTTGTCCTCCTTTCTCATATAAAGAAAATAATAAATTTAAATATAGTGATGAATATTGTTACATTGTGTTTGGAGTAATACTCCCATTATTTCAATAGAATGATTTTATAGAGTTTTCTTACAAATTAAGAATCAACTAATATTTAGTTATAAATGCATCATTTTCTTTCATTAAATTATGAGCCAATAGTAATTCAATAAATTTTAAAATTATGAATTTAATATTTATTAAAGTTTATAATTGATTAACATTAGTTAATAAAAATTGCATAGAAAACCTAAAATTTTAAATTTTTATAAAACAAGAAAAAACTTTAAAAATTAATCTTTTAAAAACAGAGAAAATACTATCTACTCTAAAACTATAAACTCTAAACTTAGTTTGATTCTAGGAGTAAGGAGTGTAACTCTGTTTTAGAGATGTAAATAAAGTGGGGTTAGAGAGAGTTTTCCTACTCTAATCTCAGGTTGGAGATATTCTAACATATTTGGCAAAGTTTTAAATATCCCTTTGAACAATAAAAATCTAAGAACACAAATCTAAAAAGATTATTGGCTTGAAAATACAGACTTTAATTTATTTTACACATTACACATTACTAACATAAGCTCAACATAAACCCAATACATATATTTGCAACACATTACATACAATATGGGTCTAGAAGGGACACGTGTTGATGCACGAGTTAGAGTTGGATGGCATAGGAGATTTGGACACTTGAACAACCAGTCCATTCAGTTCATGCAAAAGAAAGAAATGGTGAAAGGATTACCAAATCTAAAAGACGAAGCAAAGGTGTGCACGGTATGCAATGGAAAGCAGTAGAGAGGCAAGTTTCCAAAAAGGAGCAAGTGGAGAGCAAGTGAAAAACTGGAGCTGATTCATGCAGATTTATGTGGGCCAATCACTCCAACCTCTAATAGCGGTAAACGATATATGTTGGTACTTGTTGACGATTTCTCTCGGAAAACATGGATTTACTTCCTTGCAGAGAAAGCCGAAGCTTTTGAAATCTTCAAAGTTTTTAAAAGTGCTGTTGAAAAAGAAGCTAAGACTGTAATTCGAGGGTTGCGCACAGACAGGGAAGGAGAGTTCACCTCTGACAGCTTCAACAAGTTTTGCAGAGAACAAGGCATAAAACGACAACTGACGGCAGCGTACACTCCTCAACAAAACGGAGTAGCAGAGAGTAGGAACCGTACGATCATGAATATGGTCAGTTGCCTGCTGTCTGAGAAGGAGATGCCGAGGTCTATGTGGCCAGATGCAGCCAGATGGACAACTCATGTTTTAAACCGAAGCCTCACTAAAGCAAAATAAGAAAAGGTTCATGAAGAAAGATGGACTGGTTCAAGCCAAAAGTTGATTATTTCAGAGTCTTCGGGTCAGTTGCTCATGTTCATATCCCTGTACAAAAGCGGATAAATTAAGCTCGATGATCGAAGTCACAAATGCATCTTGCTTAGAGTCAGTGAGGAATCTAAGGCATATCTCTTGTATGATCCAGCCACAAAGAAAATCACCGTTAGTAGGGATGTCATATTTGAAGAGGATGCGGAGTGGGATTGGAACTTGAGTACGGCGGAGGAAAACGTACTCGCTTGGGGAGATGACAAAATTTTTGATGGAGAGGAGACTGGTGAAGAAGAGAATGATGGATGAGAAGAGCCTGAGATTGAGGAATCAGAAATTGGTGCTGTAGCAGAACCAGAGGAGAATACCGAGGCCCCAAGAGCAGTAAATCAAGGGGTTGAGCAGGGTGAACAATCAAAAAGACCAAGGATGCAACCTAGTTGGATGCAGATTTTGTAAGTGGAGAAGAAGATGCTTTGATGAATTTTGCACTATATATCTCCCATGATGATCCGATGAATTTCTATGAGGCTGAAAAGGAAGAGAAGTAGAAAGAAGCAATGAAAGTGGAGATTCAATCCATTGAAAGAAATCAAACCTGGGAGCTGGTTGATTTACCACCTCAAGCAAAGAAAATTGGGGTCAAATGGGTTTTTAAAACGAAGCTAAATGAAGAAGGGAAAGTGGAGAAGTACAAGGCTCGACTGGTAGCAAAAGGATACTGTCAAACTGCTGGAATAGACTACACGGAAGTATTCGCACCATTTGCTCGATGGGACACAATAAGGAGTCTCTTGGTTGTAGCAGCTCAGCGAGGTTGGTACATTTATCAGCTTGATGTTAAAAGCGCTTTTCTGTATGGTGAGCTGAAGGAAGAAGTCTATATAGATCAGCCTGAGGGGTTTATCAGAGCAGGGGAGGAAGATAAGGTTTATCGTTTGAGAAAAGCTCTCTACGGCCTAAAGCAGGCACCACGAGCCTGGTTTAGCAGAATCGAAAGCTACTTCAAGAAGGAAGGTTTTGAGAAAAGCAACTATGATAACACCCTGTTTTTCAAGAAAACATAAAATAAGACTTTGGTGGTAAGTCTATATGTCGATGACTTAATATCAAGTCATCTATGCAAAAAGAGTTTGAGATGACTGACATGGGGAAGATGAAGTTTTTTCTTGGAGTGGAAGTTCATCAAAATAGTAATGGGATACACGTATGTCAGAAGAAATATGCCAAGGAAGTTCTGGAAAGGTTCAATATGTGGAGCTGTAACTCGGTCAAGAATCCAATCGTTCCTGGTACAATTATCACAAAGGAGGGAAGCAGAGAAGTCGACGCAAATCTCTACAAACAACTTGTGGGATGTCTAATGTACCTTACCAATGTTTTGAAAACCGGACCGGCAACCCAACCGGGAAAGCTCTTGGGTCATGGGTTAATATGGTATGACCGGGTTTAACCGGGTTTGATATTATTTATGAATACGTACATATATTAAGTAATTGCAATATATACGTGAAATCTAGTTTGGTCTAATGGTTCATGGTAACATAAGTCATGTCTCTTGTTGTCCCAGGTCGCGACCCAACCCGCCTAACTCCCCGGTTTGCGGTCGAACCCGGTCAGACCGCCGGTCCGGTTTTCAAAACACTGTACCTTACGGTAACGAGGCCTGACTTGATGTTTGTAGTGTGTTTGATAGCACGTTTCATGGCAGATCCCAAAGAAGAGCATATGATGATTTCCAAGAGAGTACTTAGGTACTTAAAGGGAACTTTGGATTTTGGAGTGTTTTATGGGAGATCACCAACCATGAATCTGCTGGGTTACACAGATAGTGACTATGCACGTGATTTGGAAGACATGAAGAGTACTTATGGGTATGTGTTCTTATTGAATGAAGCAGCAATTTGTTGGAGTTTAAGGAAACAAGACATTGTTACTCTATCCTCCACTGAAGCGGAGTATGTTGCAGCAACTTCCTCAACATGTCATTGTGTTTGGTTAAAAGGAATGCTAAAGGAGCTGAATGATGTGAGTGGAGATTGCATTGATATCATGTGTGACAATAGTTCGGCGATCAAACTGTCAAAGAATCCAGTCATGCATCGAAGAACAAAACACATTGATGTGAGGTACCATTACTTGCGCAATCTAACAAATGAAGGAGTCCTGAAGTTGGTTTTCTGTGGAACAAATGATCAAGTTGCAGACATTATGACTAAGCCGATCAAGCTTGATCAGTACGAGAAGCTTAGGTGGTCACTTGGAATCCGAAGATTGGAGGATTAAACTGATGCATGAAATTCAGTTTAAGGGGAGGAATTTGTTGGATGTTGACGAAGTCTGAAGTTGAATAAGTCAAGCTAGTTTTTAGGAGTTTGAATAAGTATTTATCTATTGAAGTTTGTTTCCTGTTTTTATTCCTGAAGTTTCTCGTAATCGTTGTAAGGCTCTTATAAAAGCCAATAAGTTCTTCTGTTTCATATATAACAAATCATTCAGACTACGTTCATATATATTGAGAGCAAGCTTACAAGTTCTTGTTCCTTTACACACCGCCTTCTGCAGGTTTCTCCGTGTGTGTAGAAGCAGAGAGATCCGCGAACCATCAGATCAGTAAAGCACCGGAAGACGCGACATGGCAAGATTTCAGATCAGTCGCAAAACACGCTCTCCTAAATCTAATCTACGCCGGCCAACGAAATCCATTCATCACGATTCGCAAACAAAAAGAGAACCCTCCTCCACAACCGATCACACAGCCCCAACAGGGTTAACCTTCTCTTGCAGGGAATCGAGCAGCTGATGATACCACAGACTTTGAACAAACACACGGCGTTTATCTCTTCAGGGCCGGAAGAGATCTAATCGCTGCAAAAGGAAAAGAAAACAAAAAACAAACTAACATTTTCTAAGTGAAAGCCCATGAATTTTTTTTTATAAGTGACAAAAAGTCTCACATCGGAAATTTTGCAAAAATTAGAAGCAGAAATTGTATTATAAATACAAGGCTTGATTTCTCTCCTCAATCACTCAATAAATGGCTGAATTGGTATTATTGGGCCAAAATTTTATTTAATTAACAATTGAGCCAGTTTTTTTAAAAAAAAATCTCTGATTTAGTTAAAAAAAACGTTGAAATCGGAAAAAATCAATTGACCAATTTTCTTTACCGCACATGCATAAATTGCCGCGGTCCCTGACCGCCTAGCCACGATCCCCGGCTGGCTAGGCGGCCGATTTTTAGAAGAGGGAAAAATACTGACTTGCTAGTTGCAACTGTATTTTGAGCTTTAAGTTCCAACAAATTTCGATATTTTGGATGAGTTTTTCCTTTACACGTAAGAAACAAAATACTCCATTAATTTTTGGAAGTAATCTGAGATGTGAGTTAAAAATATATATATATACTCTTAATATATTAGGGTAAATCATATGCAAAACAAGAAAAAAAATAGACTTGTCAGTCCCATTCCGTGAAAACATCATCTTTTTGTCGGTCCACTATCTATGGTGAAAAATATTTGTCCACGCTCGTTAAAATACATCCACTCAAATCTATATAAATGCTCTCGTAAGTTATAGACAATTTTAAACCAAAAAAAAAAGTTATTGAAAATAATGTGAGGTACATTAAATCCGATAAAACTAATAAGAACTAATTTGACTATTTATAAAATTTCTATGATAAAAAATCAGAAAATAAACATATCAAAATGTGTTCATTTGGCAATAGAATTACCAAAAGCCTAATTAGGTGGATAATCTTACGAATAGTTAATTAGAGTCCCCATGATGTCTTCTTTCTTCGTTCCATATTTTATCGTATTCCTTAGATATTTTCCATTATTAAGTTTATAGGAACTACAAGAATCCATTTGGTATTGCTGAAAAATTGTAAGCAAAAACTTACACAGAGAGCTACAAGTTTTAGCACAAGACACTATTAGGAATAATCGCTTCCAACTCAAAATCAACTAAATTGGTCCATGAACTTTGTATAGAAATATCTCAATTTCTAATGTGAGACATTTTAATAGACATCTTCGAGATGAAGGCGGGACAACGTACAATCGTCTCGGAAATACCACAATAAGACGAACCATTTATACGGGCCACTTAGAATGTAAAAAATCGTTTTTTATGAAAAATCGTCTGTTGGACCAACCATAGGCTCAAATATCATATTAGAAATCATGAACTTTCAACTCAAAAATCAATTAGCAGTGAATGGATCGACTTATGAACCTTATATAAAAATATCCCAACTTCCAATGTTGAACATTTTAACATTCTAATAGACACCCCTAATCTATCAACTTGTTATTCAGACCGTATCTATCAACTTGTTATTCAGACCGACTTGATACCGGCAAAACATTTGTTCTCCTGTCGATATGAGTGTGAGTTTTTCAGAAGCAAATAAAAATTAGCAAAAATCCGGTTCGACCGGCATTTTGGGTTAATCCGGATTTTTGGATCTCTACTTTATATTATAATATGACTTACCACCAACAGAGAAAGTCGTGGCACACAAGAACTGAAATCTTATATAAATAAAAAAAAATCAATGTAACTCGTAAAGTACAAGTGTAATCAAACAAAAAAAACTTTTAAAATAGATAAATGAAATGACGCATGAAATCGTTGAATTGACGAATACAAATAATTCTGTTCTGTCGGCAGAAATTCTACTGTTTCTTTATTTATTTTTCTCTTTTATTGATCTTTAAATATAGCAAAAAGGTTAAAAATAAAGGAAAAAAATGAAATGAGCGACCCACAAATTAAGGATTCACACAGATTCAAACAAACCTGAATTAACATTTACTTTCTCAAGTATAATAAGTCAATAGCTTCCTTCTGAAATCTTTGCGCAAATCAAGGCTCATATTCCTCACTTTTGTATGAGTATTATTTGTTAATTATGGATATTTGAGGATACAAACATGAGCTTCGTGTATTAGAATGAAAATTCTGATTATTAGTATTGTTTATGGCTCAATTCGATCAATGGAGAAAGCAAAACAAGAAAAAACATGTAACAAAGGCTCTTCTGATAAGATCAAATACAAAACCCAAAAAGTGAAAAATGTGCCGAGTTTCACTACGAAATTAGGAACTCTGAAATTAAAAATAACACAAATAAAATTAATCTCGCAAAAGATACAATTGAAAAACATTTGGAGCAGAAGATGTTGCTCCGATTTTATCATCATCCTCTATACAAGCAACTTTTGTTTTTGTTTTTCCTGGAAACCCTAATAATCTCTTTTTTCTTGTTCTTATTTTCAACAAATAAATCTTCTAAGACAATCTTGATCACTCGCTTAACCTCTGTAAATAATCTATGAACGATGCCGATTCTTGATTTCAATCTTTTATAAAGTAATGGAAACGACATCGTTTTGGTATTGGGTTTTACCTGTCCAAGTATCAGTAGAAGGGTGGAGGTGGAGGAGAAGCATAGGATACTCCGATCACCGGCGGTAATGGGCCCTCGTATTCAGGAGATGGCGGTGGTGGAGGCGGAGAGCTGTGATGGACCGACGGTGGCGGCGGAGAACTGTAATGGACTGACGGTGGAGGCGGTGAACTGTAATGGACTGACGGTGGTGGTGGAGAGCTGTAATGTGGAGGAGGTGGTGAGTACTCTATGCAAGGAGGAGGTGGTGAGTACTCTATGCAAGGAGGAGGTGGTGGTGGTTCGATACAAGGAGGTGGGGGAGGAGGGGAATAATGGGGAGGCGGTGGTGGGGAATGTGGTGGCGGTGGCGGTGGGGATGAGTATGGATACATTGGTGGCGGAGGCGGGGAGTGGTGTGGTGGTGGTGGTGAGTTGTAGTAGTAAGGTGGAGGAGATGAGTGATGTGGTGGTGGCGGAGGTGAGCTGTAATAGTAAGGTGGGGGAGAAGAGTGGTGCGGTGGTGGCGGAGGTGAGTGGTGTGGCGGCGGCGGAAGTGAGTGGTGTGGTGGTGGCGGAGGGCGGGTGCAATAAACTGGAGCTGGTGGTGGTGGAGGGCGGGTGCAATAAATTGGAGCTGGTGGTGGAGGAGATGAATATACTGGCGGTGGTGGTGGAGGAGAAGAGTAGACTGGTGGTGGTGGTGGAGGTGGAGGCGGAGGGGGAGAGTAGACTGGTGGAGGTGGAGGTGGAGGCGGAGGGGGAGAGTAGACTGGTGGTGGTGGTGGTGGTGGCGGTGGTGGAGGCGGTGGAGGAGGAGAGTAGACTGGTGGTGGTGGCGGTGGTGGAGGCGGTGGAGGAGGAGAGTAGACTGGTGGTGGTGGAGGTGGCGGCGGAGGTGGGGGAGGTGGTGGTGGGGGAGAGTAGACTGGGGGTGGTGGTGGTGGTGGTGGAGGTGGCGGTGGAGGAGGTGGCGGGGGTGGAGGAGAGTAGACAGGGGGAGGCGGCGGAGAATAGACTGGTGGTGGAAGTGGTGGTGATGGCGGAGGCGGCGGAGGTAATTGGGGTATAATCGGAGGAAGATGTGAAACAGAACGGCCGCACTTAAAAGATCCACAATCGACCGGAGGTTTAGCCAAAAATGCTGCACATTGCTGTGAAGACCGCTGAGCAGGACGCGCCGGCAAACAATTTCGCCGATCATCAAACTCCGGCAACCTGAGACAAACAGGAGCCTCACCGGTGAAGAAATTGTAGCTGTAAGTGAAATTCTCAAGCTTCGGAAGCTGACAAATACTCGCCGGAATCTTCCCGGATAACCGATTATGAGCCACATTCAACTGCTCAACCGAAGCCATCCCGCCAACACTCTCCGGCAACGGACCAACAAGCTCGTTAAAGCTAACGTCAAACACCGTCACGTTTTTCAACCGCCCAATATCCGCCGGCAAACAAGAATTCAACCCATTGTTCATGAAAATAATCTCGTTCAGATTCTTCATCTCCACCAAACTCGTCGGAATACAACCATGGAACCGATTGTTCGCTAGTACAATAACCGAAACCGGCGAATCTCCGAAATTTTCCGGTAACTTAAACCGGAACCGGTTATGGTTAATGAAAATCGCGTCTAGATGCTTACTGAAAAGCTCTTTGGGTACAGTACCTTCGAACTCGTTAAACCGGAGATCTAAGAATTTCAACGACGGCAAGTGTAGAACCACCGTCGGGAATTTCCCGGCGAATCGATTGTTGCTGAGATCGAGCTCGAACAGAAGCTTGAGCTGCTTAAACCGGTGTGGAACCGTTCCACAGAAACGATTCGAATTGACATGGAACAAGGCGAGATCTGTTAACAAACCAAGCTCCTCAGGCAAATACCCAGCGATATCGGCGTGATTGAGATCGATCCCGGCTACTGTACGGATCCGGCGATTATCAGGCGCGCGAGAGCAGAAAACTCCGGTGTAGTTACAGACATTGGATCCGATCCAGTTCACGGTGATATTGTTAGGATCGGAGAGAATAGCTTGTTTCCAAGCTTGAAGAGCTATGTAAGCACTTCGGAGTCGAGGATTCTCGAAGACTAGAGATGGATCGACGGTGACTTCCTCTCCACGGTCGCCGAACTCGTCGCGGTAGTAGAGAAGTTGCCGGCGTTGGATGAATCGGACCTCGTTGTCAGAGAGAGGAGCATTGGATGAGATTGAGAGAGAATGAGAGATGCTAACGGAGAAGAAGAAGAGGAAGAAGAGGAGGAGGAGAGATTGGGTGGTGTTCTTCATGTCACCACACAACAAGACATCTGCGTTTGGGAAGTGGCAGAGGTGTGAAAATTCGAAGGAGGAGCAAGGGTAAAATGGGAATTATATAATGTGGAAGAGGAAGAGAGAAGTTTGTGTGTGAAGGGGAGAGAGAGAGAGTGAGGTGTTGAATTTAAATGAAAGAGAGACAGCTCGAACACAGCTCAGACCTACCCTTATTCCGTTTTTTTTTTGTTCTTTTTCTTTTTTCGACTTTATTATTTTGTAATTATCGATTGATGTAATTATGTCTATGAATATAAAAATAGTTTAAATTCGATTGTGTTAACTTTTGGAATGGAGCGTCTCCGTAGGTTGCAAAAGTATGCGTTATACTTGTTTTTTTTAATTTTTTTCTAAAAAAAATTGGGTCAATCTTTTAATTTTTTTTGTTTACACTATATAAACCTCGTAATAGTGAAATATATCAACTTTATGAGCACCGTCAAACAAAAAAAAAACTCAACTCAATCAATAAATTCTAATGGGTTTTCTGTAAAAAAAATTCATGTCACGTAGATTAGATTTGCAAGTTAATCCTGTAAACAGAGTAGCGGTAGCATAGATTTGCAAAGCTAAACAACAATAAGAGAAACAGTTAAACCCATAACCAAAAATCCACACTAAACACTTAGCATTGCACGAATCCGAAGAAGAACAGCCGGCATACACTCTACAAATCTACGTTACCGCTACTCTGTTTACAGAGGGTTGTGTTTTGTAGTTATATAAGTATTTTGGTTTGTTCGTATATTAAGAAATCACTTAGCACAATTGGTAAGTCACCTCTTTTTGTTTGAGAGGTTAAAGGTTCGAGTTTTGAATTTTCAATTTTCAATTTTTTGGTTTAAAACGATGTCGTTTTGAAATCTGTTAAAAAATACACAATGTCTTTATACGGTGAAATATACAAGGGTTATATTGCGGGTTGACTTACCTCTCCATTTCAAAAGTTAATAACATTAATACGATTAAGTTTGCTTTCATTTATTCCTCGGTTGACTTACATAAAATGTGTTATTAGGAGGTGAATGATAGATGAATCTGTTTTGATGTTATGACTGTTATGGTTTTTTTTAGGAATTCCCATTCCGTTTCGTCCCGTCCCAATTTTATCCCATCTCATATTTTGAATGAAATACATATGAGATAAATATTTTGGTTCTCATATTCTATTTCGTTTCTCTTTCTGCAAAGTTCTGTCCCAAATTCCGGTTTGCTCATCCCACACGAAATTTATGCCATTTTTGAATAACATATACAATGAATAAAACAACTTATTTACGATTTTAATATCCGTCTATTTTGCAAATAAGAGAGTATATTTTGGCTATCTAATGAATATTCTCAATAGATAAAAGTTTACATGCATGTGAATGTGAACTGGTTCGTAAACAAACAAAAAAAATTGCTGGGGAAAAATCAAAATATTTTAGATATTAGACGCCATTCCAAGTCTATGAAAATAATTCACTGGACCCAAAATTTTCCGTCTGAAGCAATGCTTCATATAAAGACAATATATACATCATTATAACCGTAACCAATAATTGTTTAGAGCCAAACAAAACATAACATATTACACAAACATTCTGTTTCTAAACTATTGAAACAATATATACCAACAGCACACATGCCCTAATGATTCCACTTTTTAAAAAAAATATACTATACCAAATTGTGGTTGTTTGTATGGAGTTATTAGAAATATATTTATAGTCCTACAGAAGAGTTATTCATCATTGTTGATTTTGCGCTAAAGATTTCTTCACCGAAAGGTATTGTGCATAGTTGTGGCTTTTTCTTTGTTTGCTTGTCTTGTTTATGAATGGTTCTTCCTAGGAATGGGCAATTACCCGAAACCGAACCAAATTAAATTAGGAATAATCGAACTGAACTGAATAGTTATAAATATTCGAGTGATTTCTTTTTTAAAACATTTTAGATATCTGAACCGAACCAATACCCGAATGGGTACCCAAAATATCGAAATACAATTATATATGCAAAAATATTAGGTATTTTTAGACTTTAAATAATCGAAATATCCAAAACTACGATTAAAACCCGGATATTTTTCGTTTTTTCGGATATTTAGTGTAGTTCGGGTAAAAATCGGATTATTCATGTAGTTCGAGTAGTTTGGGTATTTTTTATGGGTATTTCGGATAATTCGGATAAAAATATCTGATCCGAACCAGATCCAAACCAAACTCGAATATATTTTGGATCCTAGACGGGTTTTCAATCTATTATCCAAACCACTTCGAACTAAAAGTTACTAGAACCGAACCGAAAGCTATTGGAACCGAACCGACTTTTTTGGTTCCGATATGGTTCCTAATCCCTATATCCGAACTACCCGAAATTCAAAAAATCAAACTAAACCAAACTGAATCGAATACCCAAATACCCAACCCTAGTTTTCCCTTTCCACGACTAGTTTTCTTGTTAATTCATATACTATATGGTAAAAATGTATGATAATTGAGACGCCAATAAAGAAGAAGCATAATGCCAGCTTTTGAGCCTCTTTTATTCTTCCAGATGTGAAAACTCGATATCAACAAATCCTACGGAAGCAAACATAGACTCATTTCAATTCATTTCTATAAATTTAATTATCATTAATTAGTGTTTGGTGTATCCTACTTATTTTTTTAAAATAGTAATCCTACTAACAACTTATAATAAAAGAAGCAGTTACATAATAATGCAAAAAATTTAAATTAAAATGAGAGGTGGTTAAGGGAAGAGTCGGTGGTTCATGACGAATTCTGGAGCGTATCGGTTGATCGTGAAGCTATTTAGTATTTTATACACTTTAATTTAATGTCATTTTGCCCGTTGCCGGTAAAATTTAGTGATATCAATAGTTTTTTTTCCAACATTTAATTTTTCTCTATCACGGGTTTATTTTCCAAAATTTAGACTTTTGTTCAAGCAATTTTTTATTTATTATTATTCAGGAGACGTCGATGATGTATTTCTCCGTCAAAGCATTGCTGCTTTGGACGTTTGTGAACTCAAAAATAATTGACAATTAATGGATAACAATTTGAAAATAAGTATTATGCAATTGGTTATTTGTTATCCAGAATTCTGAAAATATATATATTATAAGGTTGGCGTGGCGTCTAGTCGCTTAGATTTATGTTAATATCTAAGATATTGTTGGTAGTGAATAATTTCGTTTAAATCATTTTATATATTCCTTGCATTATCTGTCCTTACAAAACCAAAAACTAACTGTACCCATTTTCAACTTTAAATACAATTTTGGAGTAAATTTCTCTATAATTCTACCCTATTTTCAATTCTAAAATGGGAAATGTCATTTTTTCTTTCAAATATGGAGTAACTCCATTTTCCAAAATAGAGATGAACTTTTTTATTTACAAAACAATTCTTCAAAATTTTACATTTTATAAATTCTTACTTTTTTTCTTTTGACAAATTTAATGTACTATATATATTTAATTTTTTTAAAAGGATAGGTAAATTTAAAAAATTGAAAACAAAAAATATAATAGCATAAACTGATAATAAATTTAAAAATACATAAAAAGTACTGAAATTAGAAATAACATAAAATAAATTTAATGCAACAAAGACTAATAATAATCCGGTAAACCACTTCCGGATCCACCAAGATCATTAAAATATTGTCCAAATGAACCAGATTGAGGCGGATTTTGTTGATATTCTTGTTGCTCGACCATTTTTCGTAAAATTCGTGTTTGTTCAGTCTGAACATATACACACGAAGATTTGGATCTTGTATCAAGTTCAAGTCTTGGAACAAAAAATTGTTTTCTGCCTTAAATTCTTTCAAGGCGTAGTTCTTACTTTGAATATCCAAATGTTGTTATTTTTGGGCACTTGTCTTATTTAATTGCTCAAAAAGGTTCTTATTTCCTTCTTCTAAAGAGTTGATAACAGCTGATATTTCATCATCAATTTTTCTTTTTATATTGGATTTTTTTATTCCACTTGGTCGTTGAGAAGTAGATCCGCCAATAATCTCATCACCATCTATATTCGGAGTAAAAGAAGACAAACCTGGAGATGTTTGTGTAGCAGAATCATGGTTAGAATTTTTCGTCTCTGAAGATGTGTATCTGAAACCACACGGGTTTGATACTTCCTTAGTAGAGGTGAACCCTTCTTGAAACTTTTCAAAGTTCTCTACAATATTCCAAACATGATTGAATTTCCAACTTTTTTTAAAATTTGGATCTTCCGCTAACATTATTTTGGCTTGATTGAACTGCATATCATTAAAAGAAATTATTTAAACAAAAGAAAAGATAAGTAAATTTTTAAAATATGTATTAAAACTAACAATATCATCATTTGAAGCACCACTTATGGTCTTCCAGCAGATGCTACAGATGAGTACGTAAAGATAGGCGAATCAACGGCAATCGAAAGCATGAAAAGATTTTGTCAAGCCATAGTGAACATATTTTTGGAGCAATACCTACAGTCACCAACATCTAATGATTTTTCCAGACTTCTTTACATTGGTGAAAAACAGGGTTTTCCAGGAATATTGGGTAGCTTAGATTGCATGCATTGCAAGTGGAATAATTGTCCTAATCAAGGATGAGCGCGATCTCGATGTTCCGATTGCAGTGGGAAGAGAAGCTCCACCTCCAGAGGTAGAAGTAGCCGAGGACGAAAATATTCGGCTCCAAAATTTTCTTGCTCGATTCAGAGAAATCAAATATTAAAAACGCTCATTTCTCACTTCGAAATGCGTTAATTGATCATTTATGAGAAACAATTTCAAATGATGACGTTTAAATTAAAATCTACTTTGTTTTGTTGTTTTTTATGTGGTGTAATGTGTTTTTCTTTATATGATAATGATTAAATTTAAATAATATCATAATTTATAGAAGTTTTGAAAGAAAACAAATGAGTCAATTTGTAATTTTTATAGATAAAATGTATTATTTAGCAATTTAACAGTAAAATAGAATAAGAAGAATATACCTATAATATTCTTTTTGGAGTATAAAATGAAAAAATACATTGGAGAAAAATCTAACTCCAAAAATCCATTTTAGAGTTACTCTATTTTGGAAATAAAAATTAGAAAATACAGCTCTAAACTAAAAAGCAAAAGTAAAAAATTACAACTATGCATGTTCTGGGTATTTCTGAGTGTCGAAAATCTAGGCACATTCAAAGATTAAATATTTTTTGCGAAAGAAATGTTACATGAACTTTTTTATAATTTGGTTGCATATGTTAAAAGTGTTGTCTATTTCGTTTTTTTAATATAAAGTGTTGTCTATTTAAGAAACTATTCTTATATAATTATTTCTACGTTAAAATCCTACTTATCATGTTTTCTTCTCTTTTTATTCTATGAACCGTGGGAGTTCCGAGCATTTGGCCCATAATCTTTTCTAATATCCGGAATCAATCTTTAGATATTCCAATTTAAAGAATAACCATCTGTTCCAAAAGGGATTTGATCTGGGGGCACAAAAAAAAAACTTATTGTGTTGAGATAAAATAAAGCATCTTTTTTTTTATTGAAAATAATAAAGCATCCTTATGCGACAAAAAAAGTTTGGATGGAAAAAATAAAGTCGAATGTATCATATCCATCGTCTAATTTAGATGACTAAAGCTTATCAAATTCTGCACT
The DNA here is from genome assembly GCA_002933915.1 of Eutrema heterophyllum. Taxonomy (NCBI): domain Eukaryota; kingdom Viridiplantae; phylum Streptophyta; class Magnoliopsida; order Brassicales; family Brassicaceae; genus Eutrema; species Eutrema heterophyllum. The sequence continues at coordinate 489,038 of PKMM01051647.1, forward strand.
GTATTACATGGGGATTATGATTTCATGGCATGACTTTAGCAAGGAGCACTAAAGAACTAAGTCAGCAGGAGATATCATAGAAGATATGCATATATAACTCTATTTAGAAACCCAAACATTTTTTATATATTTTTGTATGTGTTACAAAAACATGGGTACAAATTATTTGATAACCGACTCCATTAAGGTTTATATTATAAATTATAAAAATTAGAGACACCTAACAGCCTAACTAACTAGTATTATAAATTATTAGATGCTCAAAAAAACGAAACGAATCGCTTTTAGTAACAAAAGATTATAACGAAGTGAAAGTGCTCTAGTGGTTTCTACATGTAAGAAAACACTACAAGAAAATAGGTCGTTTACGACGGATAAAATCGATGTAAAATCGATGTAAAACAGACTTTGGGACGGATTAGCGATGATTGCCAAATCGTCGTAAAATAATTGTCGTTACTTGATAATCGTCGTAAATCTGTCGTAAAACCTAGGACGAATACAAATCGTCGTAAAATCGTCGTAAATAATTTGTCGTAAAATCGATGTAAATTTACAACGACATTACATCGATTTTACATCGCAACATTACATCGATTTCTCGAATTTTTAAATTGGTAATCCGTCGTAATATCGTCGTAATATAAGGATGTACATTCGTTGGTAAACCAATGTAAAATTAAATCGATGTAAATTCGTCGTAAACTATAGATCGATGTAAAATCGATGTATAAATTAATAATTAAAAATTATATATTAATAATATAATATTTATAAATTAAAAATTTATAAATAAAATTCAAAATACAAATTAAAATT
>PKMM01051647.1:493156-591886 GCA_002933915.1 Eutrema heterophyllum
TTGGAGTAACTCATGAAACCATATTGGATATGCGGGGTCGCCATGATCCACCTATGAAACGCATATCGATAAGTGTGCATGTTAGATTGAGTATCGATCTAATTAAATGAAATATTTATAACTATTAACTTATTTGCGTCTTCAACCACTGAGCAAAGTGACGATCATTACGATCGTTTATTTCATCATTTGAAACGCATTCAATGCATTATCGTACATGGGTAACAAATAAGCTGCAAAATACATATATATACATGTGGAAATTAACACCTTTAATTATATTAATTAATATATAATTGATTAGTGGATAATTAAATAGTTACGTTACCTTTCGTAAGGACTCACTTCCTCGCAGTTTAGGAGGATGTACGTATGTGCGTTGTGCCTATTATTCTCGTTAGACCACCAAACTTCCTTCAATTTTCCACTAAGACGACCGATTGGTGAGAAGATGTATGGGACACCCTCTACTGCATAAGTTCTTCCCACACCATCATCATCATATCGTCGGGGAGCCCGTTTGCGTGTGCGGACTTTTGTAGCAAAATAGTATGAAGTAAAGTGTGAAGTTTCTTCTGTCAAACTTCCCGCAACAATTGATCCTTCAACCCTTGCTAGATTTTTTGCTTTTCCCTTTAAATGTTTCATGAAGCGCTCGAATGGGTACATCCACCTAAACTGAACAGACCCGCCTAGTTCTGCTTCATGAGGGAGATGAATGGGAAGATGTTCCATAACATCAAAAAACGTCGGGGGGAATATCTTCTCCAAATTGCACAACAATATTAGAATATTAGCAGCCAGCTGTGCAATTACATCTTCTGACAACGTCCGTGTACTAAGATCCCGAAAAAACGCTCTGATGCCTGCACAATCAAAATTATATATTGTAATATTTGAACATATATATAATTATAATATATCAGCAATTTTATATGTGATGATATGATGTATCTTACCTCCAATTGCTTCATGAATATTTCCTGGAAGGAGTTCGGCAAATGCGAAAGGAAGTAATCGTTGCATAAACACGTGGCAGTCATGGCTCTTCATCCCTGAAAACTTTTGTCCTTTCTCAACAGATTTAGCAAGATTGGATACGTACCCATCAGGAAACTTCACTTCAGATGAAACCCAATTGAACAACGATGCCTTTTCTTCTGCACCCAACCGAAATATAGGAACTGGTGATTTCCCATTGCTCATTATGTGCAACTCATTTCTGTTGCAAATATCGGGCAAGTCCAACCTTGACTTTCCGCTGTCTTTGGTTATTCCTTTCACGTTTAACACTGTATGCATGATGTTATCAAAAAAGTTTTTTTCAATGTGTATGACATCAAGATTGTGTCTCAACAGATGATCTTTCCAGTACGGAAGTTCCCAAAAAATGCTTTTCTTGTGCCAATTGTGATTGACTCCGTATCCATCAGGCATATTAGCCGGCGTGTGCCAATTACCCCCACGGATCACCGTTTCTAGATCTTCTCCAGATAGATACACTGGTGGGGGGACACGCACGATTTTGTTCTTTCTAAACAACCGCTTGTTTCTCCGATATGAATGGTTGATTGGTAGAAACCGGCGGTGACAGTCAAACCAGCATGTTTTTCGACCATGTTTCAGCTGAAACGCATCTGTCCGATCAAGGCAATAAGGACAAGATAACCTCCATGCGTTGTCCAACCTGATAGCATTCTGTATGCAGGGAAGTCGCTTATTGTCCACATAAGCACCGCACACATCGTAAAAAAAATTTTCCTCGAACAGTCATATGTACGAACTCTTGTATACCACAACTGTTTCAACTAATTTATGAGAGGCTGCAAAAACACATCAAGGGACCTCTTTGGATGATTGGGACCAGGGACTAAAATATTCAGGAATAGAAATTCCCTTTGCATGCACATATCTGGAGGAAGGTTATAAGGCGTTACGATAACCGGCCACAAAGAATATTGCCTACCAGACATACCGAATGGACTAAATCCATCAGTGCAAAAACCAAGATACACATTTCGCTTAGATTTAGCAAAGTCTGGGTGTACCGTGTTAAAGTGTTTCCAAGCTTTTGCATCTGACGGGTGAGTCACTTCTCCTTCTCTGTGTGAATGTTCTGCATGCCACCACATCGATGCAGCTGTCCTTTTAGATTGATACAATTGTTTCAACCTATCAGTTATAGAAAGATACCACATCCGTTGGTACGATATCTTACTACGCCCAGAAGTTTGCGGCCTAAATCTCGGTTTTTGGCAAAATCGACATTCCTGCAGCTTATCGTCATCTTTCCAAAAAAGCATACAATTGTCAACACATACATCTATCATCTCAGAAGGCAACCCAAGACTAAACACCAACTTCTGTATCTCGTAGTATGTTTCAGCAGCTAAATTATCCTCTGGCAAATACTCTTTAATAAGATCAGCCCAATCATCCATGCAAACCTCAGCTAAGTTATGATCAGTTTTAATTGTCATCATCCTAGCTGCTAACGACAATTTAGACTGACCTTCTCTACATCCATCGTAAAGTGGCTGATTTGCAGCGCCTAGAATATCATAAAATCGCTTCGCATCTACGTTGGGTTCCTCAACACTATTATCAGCATTTGTTTCATGAAATGCATCATTAACCATAGCATGCATCCTATCATGATCTTGACCCTGATCAAATTGATGTTGACCATGATGATAACTACCCTGATAATTTGATTCATCAAAATCTACTTGAACTTGATAATTACTACCACTATGATCAACTGCTTGACTCCTTTAAAACCCTCTCCATGTTGATACCAAACATAATATTGCGGCATAAACCCTCTATTTAGTAAATGCTTCCACACCGTCTCAATAAAAATATATCTCGTATTTTTGCATTTACGACAAGGACATGAGATTTTACCGCTTTCCAGGGTTGTTTGCATATTTCCGGCCTGATACATGNTATTGCGGCATAAACCCTCTATTTAGTAAATGCTTCCACACCGTCTCGATAAAAACATATCTCGTATTCTTGCATTTACGACAAGGACAGAACATCTTACCGCTTTCCAGGGTTGTTTACATATTTCCGGCCTGATACATGAATATTTCGAGCCCCTCTTTGAATTCGTTCGTCAACGCTCCCTCCGAATCCTTTTGCGTATACATCCATCTCCGTAGATCGTATATAGACATTTTATACAAAAGATTTTATAGTGTGTTTTTTTTTATTAGTGTTTGTTTTTTTTTTTGAAATTTACGTTTGAGTCACGAATGTATTTATAGAAATTTTTCAGAATTACCAACGGATTTGCATCGGATTTACGACGTATATTTTCGATGTAAATAGATTAGGTGAACCTATTAAAAAAACGTGTTCTACCTAACTGGAAACAATCGACGTCTACTCGTCGTTAATTTACATCGAATTTTGATCGTTGTAATATCGATGTAAAATTACATCGATTTTACCACGTAATTTGCGAAAGTGATATTCGTCGTAAATCCGTCGTAATGTTACATCGAGTTTACGACGAATTTCAAAATCGTCGTAATGTCGTCATCAAATTACGACGATATTACGACGACACATTTTTACGACGAATTTACAACGAATACATAATTCGTCGTAATTCCGTCGTAATGTCGATGTAAATGTACATCGATTTAAAATCGTCGTAAAATTTCGTTGGTAATTGACTGTTTTCTTGTAGTGAAAGTTATCATGTAGGTCTAGCCTAGAGATCGATTCCTCGCAAATATGAAATTATTTAAACACTCATATTTGACCAATCGAAATTGTGTCATGTTTTAGACCTATTAAAAAACCGGATGAGTGTACTACTCGAAAACTACAATTATGGAGAAATTAATTGGGTGTTAAAAGCCCGGATTATCTTTAATTATCAAAAAATATCTATATATATATATATATATTTGCATGATAAAATTGCTTTTTGGAGCTTTGCAAAAGGTGTTTAGTTATTGCCGCAAGGAAGCAGACTGTGTGGGGACATTTTTACGTCAGATTATGTTCTCATAGACCAGCGGGACATTCAAGGCTTCGTGATCGTCGACATGAGTCAATTCTTTGGATAGTCAATTTTAATATCTTACTTTAACGATACAAATATATACTGTGAAAAACAAATGCTTTCATCGATCTAAACATACAAGTTTCTGTTTCCGATATCCCAAAACGTACTAGTTTGGCCAAAATATCCAATGAGGGATCTGAATAGGATCCTCTCTTGTCGTGCTAAAATGAGTTGTTTTCACCACTCTAGGGATACAATCGTAAGAATCGATGAGCTTCACCATATTGATAAGATTCTTGAAAGTCTTAAGGAAATTAAGAGTAGCTAGATTTGGAAACACATACATTTTTGTATTGAAAGCAATGTGAATGAATATAAGACATCAAAATTGAACCGAAACGTAAAATTAAGTAGCATTCAATTGCTCGAACCAGCTCAAGAAAACATACACTCAAATCAAGAGTTTGTCCTTCCATATATGAAGGAACTACACAAGTCATGTAGGATCTTTCTGCATTTGGAAAGACATGGATTGCACCAAAAGCCATATCGACAACTGAAAAATGCATGAAAGTAAATGAAAAGAATATTAAGGTTAGATATATTGAAACGTCGGTGCATTTCTAAAAACAACTGGTATGATTGTAATTTTTTTTTTTTTTTTTTTTTGGCGTCTACTACTCATACACGCACATAACATGGTTTTAACACGATGTCGACACTACTACAAACTATTAAGTTACAAGTTCAAATCGTGAGATTATATTATTAAGTAAACTCATAACTTTTTATTTATTAAATCTCTAATGATATTTTTACGCCAGTTAAAATTTGTTCCATCTTTAATCATATATACAAAACACACAATTAAACAAACTGACAAGCATAATTTTTAAAAAACCTCAAATATTTTTTTGAACCTCAAACATTTTACAAATCGTCTTTTCTTTCATGTTCTACCAAATAACTAAGTCAATCATCGTCATCTCAGGTTTTCTGATTAAAAAAAAACTTAGTGAGCCGTTACCTCTTTTACAATTTTATTTTTGTTGTATATCACATTAATTCTATCTAAAGAATTTCTCTATCAAATGGGTCTTTTTAATCTATTTCAAATCTTATGTAAATTAAATGTGGTGTGTTTTTTATTATGTGAAAATATATGTTGACATTAGACCAACAAATACCTACCTCCCAAAAATTGCAATAGCGCGTCTATTAGGTACTTTCTGGTTCTATATTTTGTTAAATAAAAGACTCCAAATAAATCAAAAGATTTTAAGGAATAAATGCTCAAAATAAAGACTAAAGACAAGAAAATTGGTGAAAGCTCAAAGAGTTGGCATTGGAGTGAGAGCGAACGTAACCACTCATAACGCGTTGAAAAAGATTGGTCCAAAGACTTGGAAACTTCGTAACGGTTTACACGAGATGTCACCTCACACTCATACGCCGTCGTTTTTAATCCACGTCGTGATTAAAACTGGCTAATTTCATTTTTGTTCTCATCTCCCCCAAATTATCCACTACTTCACTTTATTATTATTATTTTTTTATGTGGAAGAACTACAAACTATTTAGCTTATACTATTATGCTGGTTTATCAGTATTATTATGTCACCGTTTTTTTTATCTATTATGAATTTACATTAAAAAAAAAAGATCTTAAAAGTTAAAACTATATTATTAACACATCTTTCTTGACTCTACCTACTGAATATTCTAAAACAATTTGCTGTATATTTGACAAAAGTTGATATTATAGTGTGAATTATTAAACAATAGTCTCTACTTATTTTTATTAGACTACGGTAACTTTATTTTTCGATACTTGAATGTTTAAAGGTTTGTGGTATTCTAACTGTTGTTTAAATTATTTTGTAGTATCAAATAATCACATTGAAGCTAGTGAAAATTTGTCACTTAAAATAAAAATTGCATTTACTTTTAAATATGTGAAATTGTGTTAAGTTTTAGGATTTAACATTTAGACGACGACAACTGCATTTTTTACAATCATTGAAATAATTAACGAGAAAACGGGTGATTAGCGATTACATATTAATGAGATTTAACCAAGTTATAGTCCACAATGCCATCTCAAGTATCGAATCTTTTTTTTTCCCTTACATATGTCAATGGGGGAATGACCGAGGTAGTAAAGAGTTAGGATTAGTGTTAATTCTTGTTTCTAATCGACTCATATACTAGTAATATCTATTTGGAAGCTTCTTCCTATTAATGGTCTAACTCTTGAATTTTCAATACATGTTCTATAGGTCACAAAATTCAAATAGTATTGTAAATGTTTATTTTATTTACACACGAGATTTATAAACCTCAAATCAAATTGTACAAGACGAGTGTTAGTTATTCAATATGATGCAATAGCCGCTGAGAATTCGTTGCTATTATTTATGATATTATCACTATCGTCATTTCCATTGAGATTACATGAAGAAAAAATGATAAATTATGGGAAAGAAAAACTTGTTTACTTCCTTTTTGATGCATAATAATTACACACCAGCATTGAAGCGTGGTCGACATTTTCATTGGCAATAAGGACAACCTTCATTTATTTATATTAAACAACAGAAACAAACATATACTATTACACTAAGAGTTCTGGCTTGTCTCTACTAATCCACTTAATTAGTACTAGTATCCTTTCTCAATTTTGTTAGTATTTCATTAGTATGATCTATACAATATGATCCTCATGAAAAACAAGGCGTTTTTTAGTACGTGCAAGTGGAGCAATCGAACATGATTCCAATTCAAAAACAAAAATGTACATATAAATTTTTAACTATATAAAAAAATCAGGGTCCATATTTAAAAAATTTAATTTACTATATTAAACATTTCTTTAATAATTTGTTTGAACACCTTTTACAAATAGTTTGAGACGCCTCTATTTGAAGAGAATTAGTTATACATACAAGAAAAAGATAATGAGAAATAAAGGTGACATTCTTGTTGATTTGATCTTTAGCTAATAAATCTGCTTGGAGCATTTGATCTTCTTGAAGCACATGAAAATAGAAAATGTTTATTCAGGTGATATTTTGTTTGGATGTGCATGTTAAGTTATAGATAAAAAGTGGAATTTTTTTGTTTTAGTGGTCAAAAGGTTTAAAGGTTTCTACACTAGGTTTGGACTTCGATTTTCAGAAAATGCAGGTTCTTCAAACTAATGGATTCAAGCTTATCGGAGACTTTTGAGTACTGCAAACATAGTCGTTCGTCATGATCTCGTGTGTTGCGAAGAGAATTGTCCATCACGGGTGTAATGTAGGTAGAATTGTCCGTCGTTGGTTTGTGTATTGCGAGAAGATATGCTGCATTGTGGAATCGTTGTTCGTGGAGCTCTTCATCATAATCGCAAGTGTTGCAGGTAGAGAAATATTAATCATCATTTGTAATAGGATTAGATCAATTATTTCTGGTGACGATGTAACAATGTTAAAAAAAAGTTATAAATAAATGTTTTGGAGTATTTTAATCTTTAGTTTTTATTTTGAAAAATATGATTTTGTTTTTTCTGTTTCATTTATATTGATGTTATTATTAAATGCACATACCTTTTTCATTTACCTGATATGTCCCTCTCTTTTTAATGGTCCAAACAACAATAAATGATTTTTGTAAGATCAATTAAATAAAAAAATCATAAAACAAGATTAATTTTCTTTGATAGTAATTTTGAGCTAGGGATGTCTATCGGGCTGGCCCGACTTGGCCCGAAACCCGTAAAACCTGCATATATTTGAGCCCGGCTCGGATATGGTTTTAGGGTTTTTCGGGCTTTTTCGCGCTTTTATTTACAAACACAAAAATTCACAATTCTCAAATGAAAAATAATTAAAACAAAATATTTATCAAAATAAATCTAAATTGAAATGTATTATATCAAATCTAATTAAATTTAAAAGCAAAAGTTTGACAAAAAACAAATAAAATTCAAATAAATTGTATTACCAAATAAAACATAAAATCAAAACACTTCAAATCTAGGTAGAGAGTTTAGATTAGACATGTATAAATCATATAGAAATGTCATTGAAAGTCTATAGATAATGATTTTAAAAATATGAAATAAATATGGATGAATGATAATGGTACATAGATCACGAAATTTAAACTCATCTAACCAAATGCGTGTACAAATCAATGCTTCAACATTTCTTGGTAAAAGACAAATATATAGAAAATATGTCAAATTATTATTTTTAAAAAGATAAATTTTTAAATAAAATTTCTAACTAATTAAAATGTACAGTTTCGAGCTTTTCAGGCTAGCCCGAGCCCGATCGGACTAAACCCAAAAAACACTCTAACCCATTAGACCGAATATTTTTTAAGTTTATATTTCTAGGCCCGAGCTCGGATTTGGACCTAATTGACATCCCCATCTTGAGCATCACTTAATAATATAATTTGATGATCGTTGTTGGTTTAGTTAAAACCATCGGACTATCGGTTAAAAGTAAATAACACATAGGCCTTGTTGGCCCATTAGATCTGTCCAAAATATTGGAATCCGGCCCAATTCAACCCGATGGATGGTCCCACCAAACGCCGCGACAAAACTCCGTCGCTGGCTGAAGCATGTTCACCGGTGGTGGTAGCTTCTACTCCGACCCGGCTAAATATGCAGACCCCTAACCCTAGACGGCCATTGTTAACCTCAATTTCTTCTAACTCTCACTCCTCAAGCTGAAACCCTCGACGATCTTTCTCTGTTGGTGGAAAAATCAGGTATCTTTCTTTCTAGTTCTAAACCCTAGATCTCTCTCTCTCTCTCTCTCTTTTCTTCTTTTGGTTTCGCTCGAAGATGGGTGACAGCGAAGATGAAACCGGATACCCAAAGAAGTTTTACGCTCTGAATCGCCAAAACCATCCTATGTATAGCCGACCCATTCCCAAACGCCACGCGTATTACCACGAGGAAGAAGACGACCAGGAAGACGATGAAATCGATGAGTATCGCCAGGAAGAAGACGAAGGAGGATACAGTCATCGTGGGAACGAGAGGTTTCAGAAGAGGCAGAAACCAAACAAACCGGTTTCTTCTGGGTACGAGTTCGCTGGTCCAAGCGATGCGAAAGTTGCTTACGATTGGAGAGAGCAAGAGGCGTTTGTGTTGTTGGAAGTTTGGGGGGATAGATTCTTGCAATTGGGTCGGAGGAGTTTGAGAAACGAAGATTGGAACGAAGTCGCAGAGAAAGTCAGCGAAGAGCTGAGGTCGGAGAAGTCTGAGACGCAGTGCCGGAGAATGGTTGATAATCTGAAGAGGAAGTATAGGAAAGAGAAGATCAAGGTTGAGAAATCTGGATTGGGTTCGAGCAAGTGGTCGTTTTTCAACAAGTTGGATATGCTGCTTGGTTCTTCTCCCAAATCGGAATCAGGTTTAGCTTGTGGTGTTGATTCAGGAGAGTTTGTGTTTATGAACACTAAGGTTTATTTGGATAAATCTAATGGGTTCGATGAGATGATGGATAGTCCTGGTGATTCAGAAGACGATGATGATGGTGATGATGATTGTGAGGTTGATTACGAGAGGAAGAAGCTGAATGATGCGGCTTCGTATAAGCTATTGGCTGATTCAGTTGAGAGATTTGGCAAGATTTATGAGAAGATGGAGAAGAGTAAGAAAGAGCAGATGAAAGAGTTGGAGAAGATGAGAGCTGATTTTCAGAAAGATTTGGAGTTGCAGAAGAAACAGATTGTGGAGAGAGCTCAGACTGAGATTGCTAGGCTACGTGAAGAGGAGGAGAACCATGATGATGATGATGTGAGTGAAGATGAAGAAATGGCGAATGATTCTGATGTGAATCTAAGTGATGAATGATAGAATAATAATTACTAGGTTTGTCTGTGTTAGATTCAAAAAAGTTGTGTTGTTTATCGTTTTGGGGAATTTAGAACTAAGTAAGTTTTGTAACTCGTGTTTGATGGTTACAAGTTTTATTTATATAGGTTAAAGACAATTTCCCTCAAATCGCATTATTATATTTCCTTGTTAAGAAGATACAGTTTATGATGATTATTTCTCTCGTGAGCGTATCCAATCAATCTCTGTGTTTGTTTCTTTTGTAAGAAATGCACTTATTAAATGACGTTAAGGTTGAAAATTGAAGACATTTGCAAGAGAATGGAACCAATATCTTAATTGATGCATATACTCATGAGTTAGGAGCAATTTGATGAACACATGCTTATGAATAGATTCAGTTCGGTTATGATGGGTTCTGTCCGGTTTACTCACAGATAACCAGATCGTGAAAATAAATTTGATATCCAAAACAACAGAGAAGCAAAAAAAACATAACGAGAAATAGATAGTTATGTCATCGCCTTTACTTGGGTTACACAGCAAGAGGATTTGAGTTCATGCCATAAGCAAATCAAAGTGTCGAAGACATCTTCTTCCTCGAATACGGCGTTGTCGCTGTGGACGACTTGAGAGATACCCACCAATGTCTTGAGCCAATCTTCGTGCAGACTTGAGAACTCAGACCTTAGCTCACTTGACTTGAAGTTTTCCCCAATCGATCTCTTCATGGCTTGAGCCGCGACCGATGCTGTCTCAACCACTTGGTTTGGTATTCCAGCCATGAGGGCCACTTGAAGTCCGTAGCTCTCGGGACAAGCTCCATCGGCTAAACGGTACAAGAAAACTAAGTCTTGGTCACAGCCACGTGGTTCTTGACCAGATCTTGATCTGAATGCACAAGCCATGTGTTTCAAGGTGACACGCGGGTGAGACGAGAATTCCTTGGTGAGAGGGTGGTAATGCGTTGCAAAGAGCATCCGGCACTGGACTCTCTCTACCAGGTGACGAAAAACCTGATATAAATCGATAGATTTCAGCAAACTGAAATACATGTTTTTTGTTGATCAAAAGAGTACAGATTGAAGGAGAAGAGGAGGTTTACGGAGTATGCAATGGCGTATCCATCGAAAGTACTAGTTCCTCTGCCCAGTTCGTCAAGGATTACTAGTGAATCCTGAGTTGCATTCTGAAGAACTGACGCTGTCTCAGTGCATTCTACCAAGAAAGTACCTACAAAAAAAACGAACAGGCAATTAGATAAAACCCGCATAACTGGTATTTGTTTGAGGAACACAGGTAATTTGAGAATACGTACTCTCTCCTGTCATGATTCGATCAGATGCGCCAAGTCTTGTAAAGATTGTATCCACGAGGGAGAGTTCACAAGTCTCACAAGGCACATAACAACCAAGCTGACACAGAGAATTTTTTTTTATCTAATTTGTTGTTATATCTAGTTAATGGATGCTTGCAGAGACGGAGCAGTGATTTATGTAACGAGTGTGTTCAAACCTGGGCAAAGATAACAGCAAGACATGTTGCACGAAGAAGAGTTGATTTTCCACCCATGTTTGGTCCTGTCAGTAACAACGACCGAGGATAAATGCTGCTGCTTGTAGCCTCACCAAGGAGTAAATCATTTGGAACCGGCAATTGACCATCAGCTGCAACTGCAAATGGATGCCATAGTCCTTGGATTTTAAGTATTGGCCCATTTGTTTCCTGATTCTGAATTGTATTTTTTGATTCGGGAAAAACAACAGGCCTGGCCATGCTTCCAGCAGAGAGACTTGCAGCGATTGCAAAAGATCTCAGGACATCGAGGCAGCTTATGGTGTGAATGACCTCAGACCATTCATTGGCTCTTTCGATAAATAGTTCAATAAGTATTGTGAGTGTTTCCGCATTCTCCTCTGTCACATCTTGGTTCTGGTACAAGATTGATAAGTTACAGTTAGATACATATCAAACCATATACAAAACCAACTTCGTAGACTAAAAACTTCAGGAATAAAAAGCAAATTCTTTTAGTATCCCTGGGGTGTGAGTTGAGATCTAGCCATATCCAGATGACATCAGCAGTATGAACAAACTAACAAGCTATTCGACTTCGTCTGCTGATAAAAGCACATGTATAATCAAATTTAACAATAAATGAACGTAGATCAAGGCTAGCTATTGAGAATAGGAACATGTCTTTGAGCAGTGGCAGAAAATTTGATGCCAAGTATGAATTTGCAAGATAGATGAGCACCTGATAATTTGGAAAGTCGCTATCTATGGCTGCTTCAAATTGAGAAAGGAATAACTCTAGCCCGGTTTTCCCGACTAATATAGGAAGTTTACAGAGTTTACAAAGCAATCCCATCATATTTAATTCCTTCTGTAGAGCCAACAACAGATCAATTCCACTTCTGAACCCTTTCACAATTTGCCCAAATGCTTTAACCTGCAGTGCAATAAGTTTAAAGACATGTAATGGATAACCAGACATATTGCAAAAGAAGGACAGCAATTGTTTGTTTAAGCCCTATACAAATCATGGAAGGCATTATTCAGAAATGCGTGTTTGAAACTTACTCGTTGTTTCAGCACTTTCTTCCCAAGGAGAGCAGGCAACACATAGGCTGATGACTGAACGCTAGACTTAATGCGTCCAAGCAGCCTTTCTAAGTCTGGAAGTTTATGGAGATACTGGCCAATGGTTTGCATAATATCTGAGTTTACCGTGAATTCCTCAACTACATCGAGTCTTTTATTAATGCTCCCTGCATCTTTGAGTGGATGGCAGATCCAACTCCTTAAGAGCCGCTTACCAGTTGGACTAACACAGTTATCAAGATATTTGTACAAGGTCCCTGCAGAGCGAACAAAAAATAGCTAGTAATTAAGTATTAGACTATGAATATCCACTCCTGTGTCTACCCTCTATTTGAAGCTATAAAGAATAACATGCACTTGCCTGAAGGACCACCATCACAGCTATTGTTGAATATTTCAAGATTTACCATTGTCTGGCCATCAATCCTGAGACAACCCCTGTAAACTTGATATGGACAAATATCCGCATTCTTAAGTACATCTTCTAGCTGCAAGTAGATTGAACCAATGAGTTATGAAGATTTCCCTTTGCTTAACTTGTGAAAGCGGAAAATTAACCAAGCCAGCCAACCCACCTTTAGCCTAGACAGATGATTGATTAGTTCCCCAAGGGCACCAAGGGCAATATCACATTCAGCTAGACCATCAACAGCAGAGTTCCAGGATTCAGAAGAACCTCTAAAGTATCCGTTAGATTCTATCACTGTTCTCACTCCACAAGCATCCGTATCCCCCATTACTTGTGGAAGTGGAGACAACTGTACCGCCGTAGACCCTATAAAAACAAAAGACCGAGATAATCTACATTAGAAGTGTTTAAGAGATCTATCATTAGGTGAGCAGCTAAAAGAAGACAACTTTTCATGCACGAATCTGCACATCTAGCCTACATGATGATCTCGTAAGAGCATATTTTCCTAAACTTTCAGTCATGTTGCCTACTAAAATGGTACCTGTCAATGTATATTTCCTTAGAGCCTTTTGCGCTTCCCTTGATAGCCCTGCAATATTTCAACGTTTACGCACTTAAACTTAAGCAGTCTCATCTACCTTAAATTCTGTTTGACAAAACAACTGGGTGTACAAGCAGTTTACCTTTACTTTCATATACCACTTCCTTCGGAGAAACCTGGGGGGAAAAATACCAAAAGGTGATTCAGAATTAATTCCTGCAAACCAAAAATACGCGCTAAAATTCACATAGCAGACACAAGATACAGAACACACTTCCATACCTGCATCAATAAAGCTCCAAGAGCAGCACATGAGGCATCATCACTGATGGACCCGACCCAAAACCTCAAGGCAGCACAGTCAACGAAAGCAAATCCATACACAGTTGAACACTTTTCTAGCTCCATTTTGACCTAAAGCCAAAATTCAGAAGCGAAATTGACAATTCATTATGCACTGTAACCAAAACCAATTCCTGAGCTACTCCTACACAATTATCCGAATCAATGCTTTGCATTAACTTTATCATGACTAATGTAGGGCTTAAAGTAATTATCATTTTCTCCAGCACGCGAGACAAACATAACACAACCAATGGTCATTATAAAAAGAAGGGAATGCAGTAACAAGTACTGAGACCCTTGCCATGCAATTGGACGCTATAATCATTGTAAAAAGGAGATCCAGTTACATGGACTGATACTCTTTAAAATTCAGAGAATCTTAAACAGAGCTTTAGTCTGCACTTCAGCTAAAAACTTCTTTCAATTCTCTTGCAAATAAAACAAAACAGCAAATATTGACATTCTAATCCCAAAATCCTTACTGCCGGAAGGAAGATTGGTAAAGAAGAGTGAGTATCGAGGACTGGAATATATTTCACTTGTATAAGACAAATAACAAACCTCTTTTATAGCAAGAAGATGGACAGCATCAGGACCGATGTTACCCTCGCTTGCTGTTGATGGAGTTAATACTTGAACTAGCTTCCTTGGAATTATCTGATAGCCAGACCAAAACAGCCATTGAGTTAACTACAGCATGGAACTAGTGTAGTAGAAAAAGAAATTTTCAAGAACAGTCTGCACCCTCCTTGACATGTTCTCAAGACAACTTACAGAATTTGCACCTCTGGCTTTTGCTTGGTCAGATGTTTCTAGCTGCTCGATTCGTCCAACTTTAAATCTTCCAAAAGAAACAAAAAATGTGTCAATACAAAAGTCGTGGAAGGAAAACATATGAACCTGCCTGTTAGTTCCTGTTGAAAACATGTATGAGTAATACAGTTTTAACGGAAGGCTTGAAACCTTCCATGAAAGAAAAATAAGTGTACCACATATAAGTAAACATAATTATTGGTAACTGTTGCTAAAATAAACTAGCAAAGGGATTCCACAAAGTATGATAGGTCCCTTACCCACGAGCTAATAGCTTTTGCACTGCATCATCTATCCCACTTTCAGAGATACCGACCTAATAAAAAAGGGGACGTCAGATCTATAGACTTAGTAAAAGCAATTAATCAAGCAGGCCAGTTGTCTCAACTAATTTACCTGTCTGCATTTTCCCACACCGCTCATGGTCATCTTCCAATCAAGCTCCTTGTGACCTACTTCTGCATCTAGCTCATACAGCTCATAAAATTTTCCCTGAGAAGAACATAACATAGGCAGATGTAAATAAACCAATCGCATTGAGGAAATGGATTGAACACTAAATTGATATTGACTAACCACTTTAAAGAAAAGCACAACATCCATATATTCACTCTTGACACTCCAATATTGCTTCTGTGACGCAGACATTTTTTTGAAAACATCAGGTGGTATGTATAGGGTCTTCCTGTCGTAAAGGGGATCATCAGGCCGTCTTCTATTGGCATCCCTGATCCGAGAAGGCTCAAGCCATTCAAATTTGGTTCCTTCGTTTACTTCTTTCTTATCTCCACAAACCGGATCCTGAAGCATTTTCAGCCTTTTGTTAGAATCCAAGACAGGGACCTTATTCTCCTTAATAGCCATTCCATCCTCCAGAACTCGCTTCAAACGAGGAACACTTGGACGCATCCCTGGTGTTTCTGGGCCAAGAACATCGTCGTCTACTCCTACATCTTCTACTGATCTTAGATCAACTGTCCCACTAACACTAAAAGCATGGTCTCTTTCTTGAGGTTGACCATTATTGGAACGACATTGAGGAAAAACATTATCAGCCTTCATACATCCGGACGAATAATCATGAAGCGGAACAACATGTTCTCGGCTCCTGAAAAAATTTCAAACAATTATCCAAGACAGTAATCAGAATCTCCACCGTGAACAACATTACATTACTCTTCTTCTCCTAGAGAAACATAAACAATCTTCCATACGAAGCAGTATTAATGGGATGTGAAGCCTAGACCTAATGTTTACTGAGTCCAGCTAATGATTCAAAAAATAAGGGAAACGAAGATAGTACCTCTCTCCAGAACATTCTCGATCATCGACCTTTACAAACTTATGCATGATATTGGAGAACAGAGAAGAAGCACCACCTCCGGCGGCTTCAGCCGTCTTGAAGCTGGACGGCAGGACACGACGCGGAACCTTCTCCGGCGGAGTATCAGTTCCTCTGACCTCATCCGCAGATTTCGATACATTTCGTTCCACAGAGCGTACCGAAGCGTCGCCGTTAACATCCCCTTCCTTCACAGCAAATCGTAAACCTCCTCCGCCGCTGGTAGCATCGCCGGAAACCAAACCCTGAGTCGCCGGCGAGGGCTTCTGGAAGAAAGACAAAATCGATCTCTGTCGCTGCATTTTGGAATTGAGAGAGAGAGAGAGTTACTGAGAGAGAAAGAGAGGGAGAGAGAGGATGTTTTGATCTCAGAGGAAATCGAGAGGGGGGAAAGATTAGCGCCAAAACTCCTTAGGAATATTTTTGATGACCGTCCGATTGTTTTCTATTACTGTGTACCGTTGGATATACCGAGTCAACGAGTCAATTTCGTTTAACGCCACGTCACTATATTGACACCAAATCAGATGAAGACACGTAATTCCAGCTCTAAGAACTTTCCAGAGACGTTAATGGAGTAAAAAGAAAGATGATCGAATTCTCCAGAAACCGATCTTCGTCTATAAATTCAAAATCCTCTCTCAACGAATCTCATTGTTCTCAATTTTCAGAAACTTCCATCTCTTGGATTTTCAAATTTTTCTCTCGCTATAACCAGCGACGATGCCGAGCAGATACCCAGGAGCAGTGACGCAAGACTGGGAGCCAGTGGTGCTACACAAATCGAAGCAAAAGAGTCAAGACCTGCGCGATCCAAAGGCGGTTAACGCGGCGCTTAGAAGCGGCGTCTCGGTTCAGACGGTGAAGAAATTCGACGCCGGGTCGAACAAAAAGGGGAAATCTACGGCTGCGCCGGTGTTAAACACGAGGAAGCTGGACGAGGAAACAGAGCCTTCGGCGATGGATCGCGTGAAGGCGGAGATAAGGCAGGCGATACAGAAAGCGAGATTGGAGAAGAAGATGTCGCAAGCAGATCTAGCGAAACAGATCAACGAGCGCACGCAGGTTGTTCAGGAATACGAAAACGGAAAAGCCGTTCCTAACCAAGCCGTGCTCGCGAAGATGGAGAAGTTTCTAGGTGTTAAACTCAGGGGCAAAACTGTAAAATAATCGTAAAGGACGTCGTGTAAATCAGCGATTGTAAAAAAAAAGAAAAAAAAAACTCTTATGGTCTCGTAAATGGACAACCAAATCAGGGGCAAAAGTGGAAAAAAATTAAAACGACGTTCGTATAACTTTCCGTATTCTCTCCCAACGATTGTGAAAAATAAAATACTCAAAACAAAAAAAGAGTAACATTTTATTATTGTTGATGTAAGTTTGTATTTGTTGTTATGGACAACTACTTTTACATCCAAGGGGTATTGTGAAGAGGCATAGCGATGGATTTGACTTGTAGATAGCTGTCGAGAGCGTCCATGCCGCTCTCGCGGCAATTGCCACTCATTTTGTAGCCACCGTAAGGAGCATCGTGGTCGAATGCGAAATAGCAGTTAACCCAAATGACTCCTGCTTTGATTGATCTCGAAACCGTGTTGATCAAGTCTATGTTTTGGCTCACTATTCCTGCTGCTAGACCGTATTTCGTGTTATTCGCGCATTTGATCCCTTCCTCTACCGTCCTGTGAAAACAATTTTTAGAGATTTTAGTCTTATGGAATGTAATGAAGATTGAGAATAGAAATGAGGGGTAAATTTTTTTTTCTGCTTTACTTGAATTTCATCAAAGACATGACTGGTCCAAAGATTTCTTCTTTGTATATCTTCATATCTTCCTGTAATCAGCAAAATAATTAAAACCAAGCGTTTGTAGCTCTACTAGTCTACTAAAGGACCCTAAATGAAGAGTGCCTCAAGGTCAAGAGTTCGTATTTGGATGCCAACCCGAAGATATTATGGGTCAAAGGTCCCGAACTTTTTGGTAATCATATAGATGAAAAACAAAAAGCGAATCAAGAAATGTGTGAGTTACCGTGACATCTGCAAAAATCGTTGGTTCGATGTAAAATCCTTTGTCTCCAATGGCATTCCCTCCAGTTAATAAGGTAGCTCCTTCGTTTTTGCCATGATCAATGTAAGAGAGAATCTTCTCAAATTGTTTTTTATCCACCTGAAGACGTACGTACACCCGAATAATCAACCGTTTAATCTACTGCAAATCAAGATCAACCAACATATTAATTAACTATTCTCTTTTACTTGAGGTCCTTGTCGAGAAGTGGAATCAAAAGGGTCACCAACGGTCCAGCCTTTAGCCTTCTCCACCATCTTCGTCACAACCTTATCGTATATACCTTCTTGGACAAACACGCGAGAGCTTGCCACGCAAATTTCACCCTGCGCATGCAGATGTCAACCAGATATGTTTACATAATCATTTATCAATATCACCAAATATGTTAACATCGATTGGTATTGTCGTACCTTGTTGTAGAAGCAACCGAGGAGCGCTATATCAGCAGCTTTGTCAACATCAGCGTCATCGAATATGAGAAGAGGCGATTTTCCGCCCAATTCGAGGGAAACTTTCTTGAGATTACTTGCGGCTGCGGCTTGCATTATCTTCCTCCCAACATCTGTTGATCCCGTGAAACTAACCTGATCACAAAGACACAACAAGATTCAATCATAATCCACATCTTAATTGATGGATCCTTTAACAACTCATAAGACAGTAGTTGCTTACTTTGTCTATGTCCATATGGGAAGCAATGGCGGCTCCAGCAGTTGATCCAAAACCAGTCACCACGTTGATCACACCATCAGGGAACCCCGCCTGTTTTTTTTCCACACGAAAAATGTAGATTGTTAGTTTTTTTGTTTGCGTATACGTTTGCTAATAGTTTAGTTTTAAATGAGACCACAACTTTTTAGTGTTTTTACGTATGTATTGTTTGTTTGTTTACGTTTACACATAATGTTTTATTTTTTTCCCAAATGAATCCACAATCTTAATTGTCTTAAAGCAAAATTTAGTACTGATTGTAAACGTATACGTAAACACAAAATACAAACAAACAATTTTTTTTAGATTTATAGGAAATGCTTAAGAAATCAAAGTGAAACCAACGGACTTACTTCTTTAGAGAGATGGGCATAGAAGAGAGCAGAGAGTGGAGTCTGCTCTGCTGGCTTGACCACCATGGTGCAACCAGCAGCCAAAGCTGGAGCCACTTTCATGGCAAACATAATGCTTGGGAAGTTCCAAGGGATGATGTGGCCGACCACTCCAACAGGCTCTTTAAGAGTGTATCCGAACATAGACGGACGTGTCATTCTAAGAGTCTCGCCGTGGATTTTATCCGCGGCGCCCGCGTAATACCGGAAATGTCCGGCCGCGACCGGAATGTCATTCACTTTCCCCAATTGGAACAATTTTCCGCCGTCGACCGCATCAAGTGCAGCCAATTCTTCGATGTTTTGCTCTATTAAATTTGTGAATTTGTTGATAATCCTTGCCCTTTCCTAATCGCATTATATAAATCCACAAAACTAGTTAAGTGAGCGAACTATTGTAAGTAATACAAATATCACCAAAAAAAGGAGAAAATATAGTCACTTCTATAAAAACAGAGAGAAAATAATAGTCCAATCTGAAATGGAACCATACAACTTTATCAAAATTAGTTTATTACAAATCAAAGTAAGCTTAAAGTACAATTTTAGAATATGGGTAAAACGTTTTTCTTAATTACATGAAAGTGACACAAACCGCAAAATAAGTCAACTCTCTCTCGTTCATGCAAATCGGTAAAGAGTTTTACACCCTAATTAATAGATATTTAATGAGACACTGCAGACTGGACCACATCAAATAATTTTATTTCGATGGTTATAAAAAATATGTCAATAAATTGTTGATACAATAAAATAAAATAAAAAGGGTAGGTAGGTGCAATAAAAAAAAACACATAAGGAAAAGAAAAGGAACGTACGAAGCCAGACATGCGAGGCCAAGGGCCATGATCGAAGGCGTGACGTGCAGCGTTAACGGCCAAGTCAACGTCTTCTTTGTCTCCTTCTGCTATTTGCGCGATCGCTTCACCGTTCCTTGGGTCTATCGTCTCAAACGTTTTACCTTTAAGGCCACATCAAACTAAATTATCAATATATGCCAAATCAAACCAACCACCCGGTGGTTTAATCTTCAAATCACAAATTTTCTACCTCTTTTTTTTGTTTTCATTGATAAGGACAAAACATTACCAATATCATTACGACTTCTAGAAAGGGAAAACAAAACTAGAGAAGTAAATTATAAATTTTTGTGGTTGAGAAAAGAAAATGTCAGAGTGGACCAATTACAAGCACTCGTGTTTAATAGTAGCACATGTTTCTTCTCAGGATGATAGCTCTTTAATATAGGTTATTAAAAAAAAAAAAAATTATTGATAAGACTCATCCATATTTGCTGTACTGTTTAAGTTTTAAATTTTAACACTACAAGAAAGTTGCCGGAAACTGACGGCCAATCCGTCGGAAATCCGGATGAATCTAACTTTTGGTATAAGAAGGATCTACTTTCGTTACAAAAAAAAAAAAAAAAAAAACACTCATCCATCGAAGCATCACAAAAAAATTTCGAATGCATAGAAAAGGATTTGAATGATTTGGCATAATCGAATCCAAAATCAGAAAATATGAATGATTTGGATAATCTCCTTTTCTTCTGTCAAGGTCAACGTTTGAAGTTGTGAAATTAAGTGAAAAACAAAAAAAAACCTGAGGCAGCATCGACGAACTGGCCGTTGATGAAAAGCTTCGTGAACTTGATCTCCGGTAACTTCGCCGTCGCGCCTCCGTTGCATTTACCGTTCTCCATCTCTCTCTCTATCTCTTTTTCTCTCTGCTCAGGGGACAGTAGAAGGACAGAGAGGTTACTTACGTATTTATATCCAAGCCTCTCGATTCACACGTCAGCAAGGCAAGTGGTGTTTTTGTTATGTGCTTAGTGCATGCACGTGAAGATTATAGGTTTTACTCCTAATACAATTATTTTTGTTTGGATTAATTTAGTAGATAATCTTAATGAAGATATTTGGAAGTAATCCAATTTTTTTTAAAATATTTATCTCTAATTTATTATTTAAAAATTAGGGTTATTGAGCTCTATCATGAATATTTTTAATGTTTAATTTTTTTTTTCAAAAATTTATGATTTGTTTAATGAAAATTTCTTTATAAAAAAATGTTTAATGAAATTTAGAGTTTTTCTTATATATCTTATTTATATTTTGATATTTGTTTTGTCGTTCCAAAAGCTTCTAGAGATAAGCTAGTGATTTGTTGATTTTGAAGATACCGATCAAACTAAAGTTTTTCGAATCTATTAAATTCTGCTAAAATATCGTAAACAAGAGAACGTGGAGAATTCGTTGATTCTCTGAATCCTACATCTTCTTATTAGTATTGATATCTATATTATTTCTTCCGAAAACAAAGGAGACAGAGAAAAAAGCGATGTTTTACTAATTAATCAATAATTAAATACAACTATGATTTAAGCAATTTATTATAGATAAATCACAAAACTCTAAAAAATTCTATTTTTACCAAACGCGACCGTTGTCATTACTATGTCGGTGCAAACCGCCGCTGCTACCCTCACATCTCCATAGCGGCGCCTAATTCGACAGCTTATGTTACTGTAGGTAATGGACATACAAATATGGTGCTCCCTGAAGGCAAAGACTCGATTGGTGGTGCTCCATTTGTTCCTTCTCTTGGAGCGTGGACAAAACCACCTAAAGATTATCCCGGAAATTAATTCAAACCTCTAAGATACTATATCAATTCCGATGGACAGATGTACAAGAAAATCGGGCTTAGACATCCTTCCTCCTGCTCTTAAAGAAACATGGGCTGCAAAGATGGACAATTCCATCTGCAATCTTCATCGAACAACGACACCGATTTATATGGAGGATGGGACTCCTAAGGTACACATCTCAAACCATGTCTTGATGAACGGACTTGAGAATCATAGAGAATATGTGATTGGTCAATTCTACCACTGCCTCACACCATCTGGAGGTCTTATCAATGCAACTGCAAATCAAATTTGAGGGAAGAAATGTAAGATTTTCTCCCAAAAACTTGGTGAATCTTCTTATATGTTTTATATTCTAGATGCACCAACTAGAACTTGGGTATTATAGCGAGGTTTATGGCACAAATATTATTGTATTATGTTTGTTGTCCCATGGACTACTGTTCCCACCTTAGCCTTACCTGAGATCACATCAGTTCCGATCTGGGTTACACTAAAAAACAATCCCTGTCGTCTTTACTCACATTAGGGAATCACTTGGATAGCTTCAGGATTAGGTGAACCCATGACCACCGATAAACCGAGACTAGACTCGTCTCTAATGGGTGAGGCTAAACTCATGGTTGAAGTGGAACTAGACAAGGGTTTCCCGCACATGATTGCAGCTGAAGACAAAAGAGGCAATGTCTCAATGGTGGATGTGGAGTATTCCTGGCTTCAGACAAAGTGCAACAGATTTGGACAGCTAGGCCATAAGGAATCAAGATGCCTTCTCCTATCTTAACAAGGTTCTGTCACTAATTTAAAGTATGTTGTTGTTGTTATTCCAATTGTTGTTGTGCTTAAACAGGCTCCCAAACAACCAAAACTGAAGCTACAAATAATACAAGCACTATATTTCCTACTGTTGCACATGGATATATTGTTGCTTGTGCACCACCACCTCTTACTATTGTTGCTGCTAAGCCCAATTCAACCTCTGTAGTAGCCACCAATTTGGCCTCTTTTGAGGCTTTTCCCATTACTGAATCTATTGAGACTCCTCTTGAGGAAGCTACCTTCTGCTACTTCAGAAACCATTGTTCCATCAGGTTTATAAGTTGCTACATGTTTTGGTGATGATCCAATTATATTGGTAAATGATGAGCCTTTTTTGTTTGAGACTTTACGAGATGTAGATTTAATGGTTGCATCTTTTCAGAGAACTTTGTGAGAATGGCCATTTAAACTCACTCAAAAAACACAAGACAAATTAGAATGGACAACGGTTTAAACTCGTGAAAAGCGTGGTCAACGAAGCCACAGTGGAAGCGTTGGCTAATTTTCTTCCCATCTACTACTAAAGTTCCATAATTTGAACATTTTCTTCGGTAGATACATTTCAGTTAGCTTCCCTCGAAGCGGAAAGTTGGAGAATAGCAAATCAAAAGGAAGGCAAAGAAGAGGTAGAAGCCTCACATGACCAACATAGCTCCCCCCTTGGACCCCCGAATCCCGACTTGTCAAATCGATGCCTCTTGGATTGACAATGGACCGGTTAGTGGCCTAGGGTGGAGCCATAGGGACTATATGAGACAAGAGATCTTCGAACTTCAAGGTTTCCGTAGAAGCCTCTCGGCGTTACATGCTGAGATGGACATACTACTTTGGGTTATGTCTTGCCTAAGAGAAAAACGTATATCTACGATTCGAATCGAGAAGGACTGTTCAGACTTTGTGGAAATGATTGAGAATCCGGTGGATTAGCCGGCGTTTACTTCGGAACCAGATTCTTTCTACCTGCTCAAAAATGTTTTTGAGAATTTTAGCGTAATTCATATTCCTCGTTCTTTAAATGTATGTGCTGACTCTCTTGCCAAAGAGGCTCGAGCACAAAACCTCTTATTTTCTCATGTAAGTCAGACATAGTCGATAGGAGTTGTTGTTCCACAGAATCACTATCTTACCGGCCAAAACTTGATTTAATCATATGGCTAGTTGACCAAAAAAAAAATTGGAACCTTTTCTATCCTTCATATGTTTGCTACAAATACATATGCTTTCTTAATTGTAAGTTTTTAAGTTAACAATTGTAAACTCTGGTTACTTTTAAATACAATGCATCAAATTTTAGTAAAAAAAAACTCTTAAAAAATCATTAAACAATATAATAAATTATTTAAATTAATAAATAAATGATAATATAAATATTAATGGAAGTTCTGCTGCATTAATTCTCTCAGTGTAGGAGAAGATTCACGTGTTTGCTTCTCCTCCCCCTCTCGGCCTCCTTCTGCGGTCACTTCTCTTCTCTCGATCTGGTAAATTATGTGTTGTATAATGTAATAATTTATTTACAATGATAAAAATGATTTTAATTCATATTTAGCTATATAAAGCGGAAATGATTCAAAATTAGTAATTCACCAGATCGCGATATGTATTAAATAATTCGATCAAAGACATGTATAAAGAGATTTTCCAATTAGATGTTGCCACATAATATTAACAATAAATGGAAATATATATATTCAAGTCATAATCTTAAAAGTTAAAGTTAATAAGCAAAAAGAAAAAAAATTGTAAATTTATCATAAAATCCAAAGTTAATAAAAAAGAAAAAAATCAAAAAATTTTATAACCGATTCATAACCCTAAAATGTAAAGTTATTAAAAAAACAATTTAAATTTATCATAAAATGCAGATTAATTAATAAATAAAATAATAATAAACATAATTCAAATAGGAATAAGAAAAATTAAATATTTGGAAACATGTGAGAAATTTAATTAGAAATCAGATAATAGAAAAAGATTTTAGATAAATAAATAATTGTTACTCTGTTAAACTTCTCTATCGGTGAGTGATTTCGTATTTGACGTTTACATTCTTATTTTATTTATTTTCACATGTGATTTCACTTTTTCGTGTTTGGTTTTATTTTCACCAGTTTTAAAATTTAAGTTATAGATAATCGAGTCATAATCATTAAAGGTAAATTTACTAAACAAAAAGGAAAAAAAGAAAAATATAAATTTATCATAAAATTCAAAGTTAATAAAAATGAAAAAAATCAGAAAAATTTAAAACCGATTTCTATCTCTAAGAGATAAAGTTACGAAACAAAAAAATAGAAAAACTAAATTTATCATCGTATTTGACGTACACAATCTTATTTTATTTATTTTCATGGGTGATTTTATTTTTTATTTTTTTAATTTTATTTCCACAAGTTTTAAAATTTAAATTATAATTTATGGCGGTCGGTTTATTGTCGGATATCTGATCAGCATTGTTATCAGAATCCAATTGTCTTTTACAGACATCGGAACTACCAGTCCATTTTTTTTTTATCTATGGCTTCCTACATTGTTAAACCAAATTAAAAGAATAAATATGATATAAACACTATTTTTTGTTAGTTTATTAATTTTTAAATCTTCAATACTATTCACCTAATAAATGAATCGACCATCGATATTCACTAAATTCACTCTAAAATCTTGGATACAATAATTAAGACGTTGGTTACGCATCTACATCGATCATCGATGGCATTATCTTAGAAATCTCAAAGTAAATAGACATCTACTTATTATTTTATAATTATTTTGAAATTTCCAAGAAACGAGTTATATTTTGGATTTTGTTGAAAAGTAATAGTCCTTTAAGTATAAAATTAATATATAGTAGAAAACTAATCTTTCAAATCGGATTAAATATCATTTCTTATAATATTATTTTAAAAGTCATGAAAGGTATGTTCCTCGACTTAGGAATGCTTAGAGCAAAAACAAAATGTATAAAATTTCAAGACCGATCTTGAATATTCACGTGTATGGAATAAAAAAACGCAGTGTTTATATAAAAGAGATCAGTTGAAAGAGATAAAGTAATCACTCTTTAATTGTCTTAGGTTAGGTCGATCTTTATAAATTATAACTATTAATCACTAATTTCGCATGTACGATTACAAAGATTAGGAAAAAAAAAACAAAAGAATAGTGTAGTCAGTTATAGACTTATAAGTATTTGATTCGTTTGTCTTTCTTCCCTAGAACTCTCGTCAAGTCCCTCCAAATTTACACAAGGTCATTGGTTCATTAATTTCTTTAAAGTTTTTATCAAGCAAAAGACTTCTTTCATAAATAAATAAAATTGCGATTTGGATTATTGCTATAAAAAAATTATTTTATCTTATGTAATATCTTTTACTGTCTATAACTCATACACGTATAGTACCAAATTTCAATGGAAAAACTAATAGAAACCAACAGTATATATATTTCGATTTATTGTGATACGTAATTAAAAAATAATAATCTAATTTTATAATAATTGTCAGGTAAAAGACTACAAGTCCGGGTAAACGGCGGTCATCTCATTCCGTTCGGTATTGCAAGCTTACGTAGTTGGCAATTAAAATTCTCAATTAGTATATAAAAAGAAGAAAGAAAAAACAAAATAGGAAAGAGTTGGATAGTCTCGATGATCTTTAACTTTCGGTTGTGTATATATTTTTTAATTTGAAGCCGTATTGGTTTTTCTTCAAAAAGTAATAATAATATTGGTAACTTTTAGTTTTTCTTTGGACGATAATCTTTCATGTTTCCAATATTATTTATTGGGGATAAATAATTTTGTACAGAGGAGGCGAATATAATGATTACTACACTTAAAAGCGTACCCAGAGTCGGCCCTGATATAAGTTGGGTCGGAAGCATAGAAAAAATTATTGAGCCATTTTAATAGTTTATATATAAAAAAAAGAATTTGCAGTGGCTAAGTATATTAGCTGGAATTACATCCGCCAATATTTGTAAATAGTAAACAATCGAAAAATTGACTTATCTTTAAGAACAGATGATCAAATGGCTTTTTAGCAATAAACGATAATTTGATAATCTTGTAGGAATTGATTGGATTCTAAGTAGATTTAGATAAAGAATAAATGAGTTTTGTATTTCGTCTCGAGAGTGTTTACACAAGAGCAAGAATAAAAAAAATTATAAGTGTAAAAATGTATTTTGTGTCTGGTGGAAATTTTTGTTTCTCTTCTCCTTGCTCATGCCCTTGCTTTTATACTCAGAGTCTGTATTTAACGTCCTCATTTACTCTGTTTGATTCATCATTATTGGCATTTAATTATGTGGATTCAACCGTTTTTTTTGGTGCTTTTAATTATTGGTTTGAACGAGTCTTCGGTTCACTTCGGAGTTGGCCACAAGTTCAGCTTTTGTTCCTTCACTCAGTTGTCCATTCCGGTTTTGTTTCAGCTCATTATCTCACATCTCCTTCGCCTTTCACTTTTTTCGCTTTTTACCTCTTTGCTTAACGGGCCTATTTTTAGTGGGCCGGGATTTGTACGCCCACACCAAATCTTAAACCTTTGTTCTCCAATGTGAGAGGTGAGATACTAATACCACTAAACAAAATGAATTTTTCTCAAATTAATTGGCCGCTAAATCTAATAACAAGTTTCAAGACCGGAAACACATGTTTCTATGGCTTCTACTCAGGGCCGCCCTTGGGCGTACCATTAAGAGAGGTGCGGATACGAGGCTAAGTGGTCAAGATGACATGTTATATGAGACCACCTTTTCCCAAAATCATTGGTTCAAGCCGAGCTAGTGGGAAGTAAGGAGATGAGTGGTCTGAATCTTATAAAGAGTCACCTTTTCTTGAGCCCGCTAACTCGTGTCATGTGATCTGGAGAGTGCGGTAGTAGGGAGATGATTGACTCGGATATGAATGGTCATCTTTTCCTGAACCCGCCAACTCGTGCCATGTGATATGAAGAGTGCGGTAGTAGGGAGATGAATGACTCAGCATGAATAAGTCAGCATCTCAGCATACAACATAGAACCGAGTATTAATATCGGGGAAGCTAAATATGAATAACCAGGTAGCAATACCCGGAATGGTAAGCATGACAACCCAATACTCCTTATACGAGTGCCAGGAAAGGTAAGGATAAGAATTCAATATGCGCGAGATTATATATCAATTTCCCTAAGCATGGGCGCTCTGATCACTCAACAGCGCCAAAACCGCCGGAGTACGTACGATGTCTGCACCCTCTCAGCACCTCTGATATTCGTGTCCAGAGGCAGAGCATAAGCGACAAGGAAAGTAGATGAAACACGCTCGAGTATCAAATACCAAACCCGACGAGAGGATCCATGACCCGACCCAACCAAGAAAAATTAACCCGATATGCAAATCCGGGTCAAGTATATTCTATAAATAGAACCCTCTCTTCTCCGGAAAGAGGATCCGGATTTTCTCTCTAAAATACACTTAGCGAAAACTCTCTTTAGAAAAAACATTCTCATAAAACACTGAACTTTCGATTCCTTCTGATTCCTCTTCAAGTTATATATCCTTTCTCTGTTCACTCACTTTGTTTTCCGACTTTCTTTCTTGTTCACGATGCTTTGCTCTTGTGGTTTTTCTTGGTTGTTTATTGATTTGAGCGCCAGAGAACAACGAACAACATCCTACTATCGTATTTTTCAGGATTTAACGTTCCTTACTATTTTGTAGAAAATCTGCCCCGAAAAGACAAAAAATAACCCAAACATTATTATTTATTATTTTTGAGAAAAAAAAACTCCAAAGTCCAGCTCTTTCATATTTTGTTTTTTTTCCTGCTTTTTTATGTACTAATTGAGAATTTTAATTGCCAACTACGTAAGCTTGCAATACCGAACGGAATGAGATGACCGCAATTTACTCGGACTTGTAGTCTTTTACATGACAATTATTATTATTTTTGACCATGGAGGTTTACTCACGATTTGACCATGGAGGTTAAAATAGGAAAGAGTTGGAGTATTCGTTTTTCTTCAAAGATACAAAAATAATAATAATATTGAAAACATGAAAAAATTTGTCAAAACAAAATGAAAAACAAATCAGTATTCTCAATGTTTTACGGAGTGTCATTTTAACATTTTATTTTTGTTTTAGAAAGAGTATCGTTTTGTATTTTCAGTGCAAAATTTTGAATAAAAATTCAGTTTTAACCTTATTGTTTTAGTGTATTAATTAGAAAGAGAAATTTATTAAAAAATAAAATATTTTTTTATAACAATTTTTTTAATATGTGTGAAAAGTGTAGAATGACATTTTTGTAATATTGATATTTTTGTAAATATTTATGACATAATTGCAAAGATAATCTCTTATTTCAACTTTCATTAGTATTTAGTCATTTTCTTAAAATGTTAAAAATATTTGTCATTTTTTGGGTGAAAAGTCGATTTTACCCCCTTATTGTTACATCGTATACCGTCTATTATCGTACACGCTCTACTGTACATGGATAAATTTGTGTTGAACAGTAAAAAAAGTACAAAACATCGTAGAAATAATACTCATAAGTGACAATTTTTGCAAAATCCTCAATATTTATTATGTATGGTTCATAGAGTTTTTGTATAGATTAATAGGATACGAGTATTATTAAGAGATACATATGCTAAAATTATGGAGGCAGAGTGGGTGTATGGATGGCGTGTCTTTGGGGTCGTTGTCTTTGGGGTCGTTTGGACATCAATCATCCGAATTAAATGAGTCTTTATTAAATGAGTTTTTGTAAATACACGAGTTGTCCCACTTTTTTTTAAACGTTGAGTAATAGCTTATTAAAATAATCGAACGCAGACGATACGCAATTATAAATTTCTTAATAAAAAAACAACACACTATAAAAGAAAAATCTTATATAAGAAAATAATGACGTTGTTATATTAGTATTATATTTTATTTCTTCTGTTGTATTTTTCCATGAGAGAATAATTATAAATACCATTTTTGACAAAGTATAATGTGAAGATGCAGATTCTGGCACAATTGGTTGGATTAGAAAGCTGCATCAGATCACATCAGATAGTTGAATTGCTGACATGGACGCGGGAGCTGACGTGACAGACCATGAGCATATGATGTGACGAGCCAAGTGGCGTGAGCTGACTTGGCAAGGAAATAAAAGTGTGGGTTGTTGTGGAGATTTAGTGAATATTCTTCACAACAAACAAGGAAGAGATAAACATGAAGAACAATGAAATATCTCTAAGTGCTGATTTTCGAAGATTCTAGGTTTAGGGTTTTCGGGTGAGTATAAATATTCTAGAAAGGCCATGAGCCGTGTTTTAAGCACTCTAGAATATTTGTGAAAGGTTGTAAACTTCGAAGCAAAAAGAAAAGCTGAGAAGGTGGGTGTAATGCCCCAGTACTCGGCTAGAAATCGGCAAAAAGATTTTGGCTGAGACGGAAATCAATTTGGCCTAGATTAGACAGAAGTACCGGGGAAAGGCCGAGAGGGTTGTCACCAATGGATCAAGTGACTGAACCATGAAGCTTAACATGGTAGTCTAAGGGTCGAAAAGGTGAAAGTCTGGTCGAAGCGTCTTAAGAATTGTCCGCGAAAATTGGGCTAAGGGCTTAGAACTCTAGTTTTACCGAGAGAACCTTCCCGGCGGATACCGGCAGAAATGCGGTAAGCGATGGGCTCGAAAAGACTCGGATAAATATGTGGACCAGGTGCGGCCACAACCGTTGCTTAGGTAACCGCTTTGGATAAGACTAGGAAAAGTCAACAATTGCGGCTACGGATAAGATCAAGGACAAGTGTGAAGGAAATATAGGGAAGTAGGAGGTGTTGGCTAAGGGACTGTCCTTAGCATGCAAGCATGAGGTGTATGCCATGCATGTAAGTAGGATGTATCAAGATGGGAGCTGACCGTGCATGAAAGGAAGCATGTGTCGTCACGGGAATAAGTTTAGTCGCGCTTAAGGGCATGTGTCGCCGTACGGATAAGCTTAGTCACGGACATGTGTCATGACGGTAAAGCTTTGGGGCCACCTCGTACTTACCAACCAGAACTTAATGGCTATAAATAGGACCTTAGCCCATTTGTTAATTACACACCAATCACTAAAAATCCTAGGAAAGTATCTCTCTAGAAAGGGTTAGCCTGAACGCTTAAGCCGGGTGTAGGAAGTACGGTGGGAAGGGCCGAGACAGGATCAGATCCAAGCTTTCAACCGAATCACTGTGAGTAAGTTCCGGCCATGTGAAGCAGCACATGGTTAGGATTTAAATTAAGGTTTATTTAAATTCTATAGAGGTTGTTGAATCCATACTTGGTTGAATTTATGGATGGTTTATGCTTGCGTAATTTATTATGGGAATTATTGCGTGAAGTTTGGGTTGAATGATTGTAGTTTCGCTATGTAATTTTATACTAGGGTTGCATAATCGTTGAGATTGAGCTAGGTTGCGTAGTTTATGCATGCTAAGTTGGTAGGCATGGTTGCATGGTTGTTGGGTCATGCTAGGTCGCATGGTAGAGATCCCAGGCTCACTACAATTACTTATGATGCTGCTTTTGTTGTTTTCAGGCTGTTAGTTAATAGCTGGCTCAGGATGGAACCGTCGGCTCCCGACCGCGGTACGGGTTGCAAAGCCTTAGGCCGTGCTTGAGAGTTTATGGCCCTCGTGTCTAGGAGGCTCGGGTGGATCGGACAGGTGTTCCGTGAACCCCGGCCGACCGGTCACGGGAGCCGCTACGTAGCAACCCCGGCCCGTCTCTGTGTGTAGCGCGCGCGGGAGCTCTTGTGCGAGTCCCGGCCGGCCATAGAGCGGTTCAGGGGCGTTACAAGTTTGGTATCAGAGCATGGTTTCAGACTATGTTGACATGGCTGCGGATTATGTGTTAGTGGGGGCTAAGGGTCAGGAGACATTCATGCTAGAGGATTATGTGAGCATATCCTCTGATTCATTTCACTCGGTGCAGGTGATAACTTCGTCACCGAGTGTTATGGATATCTCTTCTGACAGTTCGGTAGGACCACTGGGAAAACATGATAGTCCGGCGCATGGTCTGTCACCTTTGCCAGGATGGCAAGACTTCGAGATGTTGCTCAGCCCAAGTTTATTAGCATCTCCTACATCGGCGTCACCTAGTGCGAATTCCGTTGCCTCGATGTCGAGGGCCACATCACCAGTTTTGAAATCTGGGATGGATTCTGAATGGAGATCTGTGCCGGTGGGCCAGACTTGCATTCGAGGACCATTCCAAGAGCAGGGGCAGTGTATTGATGGTGGGATGGGATATGGCCAGGGGAGTCAAGATGGACATCCCGCTGTGCCAAGCAGGTATGAGCCTATATGCTACACTTGTGGGCATGAAGGACATTACTCTCGCGAGTGTAAGTTTTACCAGCCATTCGTGGCCGCGAGAGTAGCCTGTCTCACATGTGGGGAGTAGGGCCATTATGCTACCTCATGCCCGACCACCCGTCCAGACTCGCCAGATCACTCCGCAGGTTTTTACATAGCTACTCCCTCTCCTTCTCATGCTCGTCAGGGGGGCTATCGCTTTGTGCCAGGTTGTATGTGCTCAGCGTGTAGGTACACACGTTCGGGTTAAGGAATGTTGGGTAGTTAACTAACTTTTTGTTGTACAAGTGGCTAGGGAAACCTTGGGTTAGGGAGTACCCTTTTTTTTATCTTATGTTGTACCGTTATAAGTTTTAACTTGTAGAGTTATGTTAGGTATACATAACCGAATGTTTAAAACTTGTTATGTTTGTTGATAAATAAAATAACATGTTTGTGTTTGTGTTGGAAGCTAAGGTTGGATTGATTTTTGTGAATGTCTCGGGAGCGCCCACGTACTAGCACCCGAGGTAGCTTAAGTAGGTAGTTCATGGAACCCGAGAGAATAGGAAGGACTTGAACAAGGAAATAGGAAGGACTTGAATAGAGGGACAATACCATAGAGATATTTCGAACCATGGGCTGATGTCTGGGTAGGCCGGAAGGTTGAAGATTGGATCTAGAGTGAGTCCTTGGAGAGCCTAGGTCAGGTTGGCCAAGAGAATTTGGGATGAATTATTTTTAAGGGGGGTAGAATGTAATGCCCCAGTACTCGGCTAGAAATTGGCAATAGGATTTTGGCCGAGACGGAAACCAATTTGGCCTAGAGTAGACATAAGTACCGGGGAAAGGCCGAGAAGGTTGTCACCAATGGATCAAGTGACTGAACCATGAAGTTTAACCTGGTAGTCTAAGGGTCGAAAAGGTGAAAGTCTGGTCAAGGCGTCTTAAGAATTGTCCGCGAAAATTGGGCTAAGGGCTTAGAACTCTAGTTTTACCGAGAGAACCTTCCCGGCGGATACCGGCAGACATGCGGTAAGCGATGGGCTCGAAAAGACTCGGATAAATATGTGGACCAGGTGCGGCCACAACCGTTGCTTAGGTAACCGCTTTGGATAAGACTAGGAAAAGTCAACAATTGCGGCTACGGATAAGATCAAGGACAAGTGTGAAGGAAATATAGGGAAGTAGAAGGTGTTGGCTAAGGGACTGTTGATATGCTCAAATTAATACCCTAAAAAGTACTAAAGCAGTGTTGCAGTATAGTTAGGGGTCGAACACAAGAACTCCAGATATCACTCAATAGATTATAAATATTAGAATTAAGCTAAACCAATAGTTTGTAAACTAAAGCAATGCGTAAATTAAATGTGTTGTAAATCGATGGGAAGAAAGATAGGCTCATGGTATTTCTCAGGAATTCAATGAATGCAGATAAACTAACTAACATGATTCAGTTTTAGCGCGGTTCTTGAACTCAAATCACTAAAGTATAGCTAACCAACTCTCGTTGCGAAAACTATCTAAGTCTAAATCCTAGAATTCCAAATCTCTTTGCGAATCCTAAAGTCTAAACCAGCTTTTAGTTCAAGTTTGATTTGTTCACAAAACAACTAAACTAAATCTCTTTGCGAATAGTTATTTTGCTCACTCTAGGTTCTGTCAGGTAACTAATCGCACTCTCGTGCCTAACCAATTATCCTAAGATCTAAGTTCTAGGTGATTAGTTTAGAATTAGCTTTGAGAACAACCTAGGCGAAGAACTAATTTAGATGGTGAATCCTAATTATTCAATTAACCTAACATTTAGAGAAAACCCTTAAGAGAACCCTGAACCTAACAAGAGAACTACTCAGACATGATAATTGAGACAATAAACATGGCTGAAATAATACTCAAATAAATAATAAAAAGGAGAGTAACAAGAGGGTTCAAAATCTTCTCTCGGACGAACAAAGTCTCAGACTTGTCTCCCTCAGAAAGCTCTCTCACAAAACTCAGATCAATCAAGCGTAATCAAAACGTCGTCCACAAAAGTGGCTCAAAATCCTAATTAATAACCTAAAACACGTTTTGGGGTTTATTGCAATTATTAAAGTCTTCTGGGCAATTTTGCAATTCTTCATCTCTTCATAAAAGTCGCGACTTCTGTCTTGCTGCAATGAGTATCGACCGATACTAGGGTAGTGTCGATCGATACTAAGACTCTAAATCGGGTACTCAGCTACACAAGCTTCTGTTTTGCTCCAAAATGCTCCAAAATGCTCCAAAAAGCTCCAATATCTCATATTATGCTCCAAACGTGCTAAAACCTGTAAAAAACTCTAAAAGACTCCAAAATAATAGAAAGACTCTATAAAACGGACTTATAGCATGGCTTAAAAGGGGTAAAAACCATGATATATTAACTGTCCTTAGCATGCAAGCATGAGGTGTATGCCATGCATGTAAGTAGGACGTGTCAAGATGGGAGCTGGCCGTGCATGAAAGGAAGCATGTGTCATCACGGAAATAAGCTTAGTCGCGCTTAAGGGCATGTGTCGCTGTACGGATAAGCTTAGTCACAAACATGTGTCATGACGGTAAAGCTTTGGGGACACCTCGTGCTTACCAACCAGAACTTAATGGCTATAAATAGGACCTTAGCCCATTTGTTAATTACACACCAATCACTAAAAATCCTAGGAAAATATCTCTCTAGAAAGGGTTAGTCTGAACGCTTATGCCGGGTGTAGGAAGTACGGTGGGAAGGGCCGAGACAGGATCAGATCCAAGCTTTCAACCAAATCACTGTGAGTAAGTTCTGGCCATGTGAAGCAGCACATGGTTAGGATTTAAATTAAGGTTTATTTAAATTCTATAGAGGTTGTTGAATCCATACTTGGTTGAATTTATGAATGGTTTATGCATGCGTAATTTATTATGGGAATTATTGCGTGAAGTTTGGGTTGAATGATTGTAGTTCCGCTGTGTAATTTTATGCTAGGGTTGCATAATCGTTGAGATTGAGCTAGGTTGCGTAGTTTATGCATGCTCAGTTGGTAGGCATGGTTGCATGGTTTTTGGGTCATGTTAGGTCGCATGGTAGAGATCCCGGGCTCACTAAGTAATTGTAGATTACTTATGATGCTGCTTTTGTTGTTTTCAGGCTGTTAGGTAATAGCCGGCTCGGGATGGAACAGACGGTTCCCAGCCGCGGTACGGGTTGCAAAGCCTTAGGCCGTGCTCGGGAGTTTGTGGCCCTCGTGTCTGGGAGGCTCGGGTGGATTGAACATGTGTTCCGTGAACCCCGGCCGAACGGTCACAAGAGTCGCTACGTAGCAACCCCGGCCCGTCTTTGTGTGTAGCGCGCGCGGGAGCTCTTGTGCGAGTCCTGACCGGCCATAGAGCGGTTCGGGGGCGTTACAGTGGGTGTTGATTAACTCTCTTTGTGTCTCACGGGCGGGTGAGTAGGATCAAAGGAGAGTTAGGCTTAGATTTGTTCTTAGCCGGTTTGATCTATTGAGTAAAATAAGTTAAGTAACTTCCGAGATAAAGGAGATCTTTGTAAAAGATCATTTATCAATAAGAACGAATATACAAGTGTTGGACTTGGCGCGTTCCAAATCAAAGTCATGTTGTTGTGCACCTCTATACCTCTACAATTGGTATCAGAGCGGACACTGATATGTGTCAGTTTTACATGTTTTATCCTCATTCATGCATACTTTGTAACATATTCATGCATAAGTGTCTCATTTAGCTTTAGGAGTATGTTTTAGGGTCTTAGAGTGTATATTTGCAAGTATATACCATTTTGAGTCGTTTTCAGGTACTTCTGGAGTCAGTGGAGTATGGATAGCCAACATAGGACGTCAATGAAACCAGAAAGGCAAGAAAAAGGTGATGAAGTCCCTGATGAGCCATTTTATCGGTCACCTGACCGATAAAGATGCTCGATAAAGCGCCCTGGTTCGCGTTGAAGATGGCGAGTTCCTGATGATCGATTCTATCGGCCATACACCCGATAAGATGGGCCGATAGAATCACTTGTTGAAGATCCAAAGACGCCGATCCTGCCACCAATCCTATCGGTCCCCTGACCGATAGGATAGCCCGATAAAAAGCACAGTCTAAAGCCAAAGTGAAGCCAAGCTCCTGAGAAGAGTTCTATCGGCCATATGGCCTATAGAGAACCCGATAAAGAACCTCAAGTCGTGTCGAAGCGTACCAGCTCCTGTGGGAGTTTCTATCGGCCATCCGACCGATAGGATAGCCCGATAAAGTGAAGCATCGCCAAGCCAAAGGACACTTAGCCAAAGGACGCCAGTCTCCTGTGGCCGATAGAAGATGCTGATAAAACGAAGGATGCAAAGCCCAAGAATCACGTTCCTGCCATCAGTTTTATCGGCCTCTTGGCCAATAAAACCTGCCCGGTAAAACACAACATTCGCTTGTTTTTAGATATTTGACCCAGATCTAAGTCGGGTTGACTTGCTTTTAATTACTCTCTTAAGTGTGTAATAATAGAGGACTTAGTCTTGGAACCCAGAAAAAAGCAGAGTTCTTGTTCTTGCTTTTTGATTGAAGATTGGCAATCCTTTAAACATCTAGTGAAGTTTTATTAAATCTTTTTCCACTTTCTTTCTTATTTAACTTATGTCTTTCATTTCTATGGTTTATTTGTGCTGTTTGGCCATGAGTGAGTAGTTTTCTAGAATTTTTGGGTAAAGTAGATTTAGGAAATCTTAGAGTGAATCAATGATGTTAGGACCTAGATTATTAATGATCATTCCTTGTTTAGTGGTTTTAATGCTAAATCGACCATGATCAAGTTGATTTAGATCATAGGAAATTTCTCGACGGAAGGTGTTCGATGAAATTTCCTAATGAACTAATCAAGGGATTTTACATTCTTAGCATATGGAAATAGTTGGCTAAGATGTTTATTGATTAAATGATCTTGATTCTAATGCTTAAAAGTTACTAAATCACAAATGGAAACTTGTTCTTGATTTAGTAACTTGCAAAGTGACTAATTCCAAGGAATTGGATTAGTCTTATTTAATGATCATAGTCTAAGGATTAGCATTGCTTGAGTATATTAGCATCATTGTGAAACTCTAAGGTTACCAACAAATCGTATACTTCACCCTTGGATTCGTTTGTAGTATTGTTTTAAAACCGAAATTAGCATTCTCGTTTAAGTTTCTATCTATTACTTTAGTCTAAGATTACTTGCATTCAATATCACTTAGGTTGATAGAAAAACCTCTTATTGATTGCTTAGATTAAGAAATTTTATGTATTCTTAGTGTTTAATCTTCACCCTTTATGGATTGACATCTCTTATGCTACGACAGGCAAATGAGTGATTGATAAGACTCGAAAATATCCTTTATCAATTTGGCGCCGTTGCCATTAGGGTTTAGCATTGATCATTAGGATTTTGAATCTTCTTGAGACTAATTTTTATTTTTACTTTGTTACTTAATCTCTTTCACTTTGTTTTCTCCTCTTCTCATATAGGTGCATGAACACGAGATCAAGAGGTAGTGCAAACCTTGTTGAACGTGTTGATGACATCCGTGAGTTAGAAAGAGCAAATACAAGAGAAAGACGAGAAAGAAGGCGTGCTCAACACATTGAAAGGTTGGGTATGGAGGAAGTACAAGTACCTCTGATTGCAAACCAAGAAGCTGCGGCACATGGTGTTGGTGTGAACCGAGTGCCAAATCATCCACCACGGCCGCCAAGGCCAATTGGAGCCGGTGATGCTTCGAACACACATGCTAACCGCCAAGGGATAACTCCACCACCGGTTGAAAACAATAACTTTGAGATCAAAGCCAGTCTAATCTCGATGGTGAAAAGCAACAAGTTCCATGGGCTGGCCATGGAGGACCCATTAGATCACTTGGATCAATTCGATCGCATTTTTGGTATGACAAAGATCAATGGTGTCTCAGAAGATGGATTCAAGTTGCGATTGTTCCCGTTCTCACTTGGAGACAAGGCACATCAATGGGAAAAGAACCTTCCACAAGGATCAATCACATCTTGGGACCAATGCAAGAAGACTTTTCTTGCAAAGTTCTCCACCACAAGAACATCAAGGCTTCGAAACGAGATATCAAGCTTCACACAAAAGAACAACGAGAGCTTTTGTGAGGCTTGGGAATGCTTCAAAGATTTCACCATGCAATGTCCTCACCACGGTTTCTCGAAACGAGTCTCTACTTAGCACTCTTTACCGTGGTGTTCGCCCCAAATTTTGCATGCTACTTGATACCGCGAGCAATGGAAATTTCTTAGGTAAAGAAGTGGATGACGATTTACAGCTGGTGGAAAACTTGGCACAAAGCGACGGTAACTATGGAGAAGACTATGATAGACTTTCAAGAGGTGGTGGAGAGTTTGATGATCAAAAGACGAGGAAGGAGATTAAGGCTCTAAATGAGAAGATGGATAAGCTTATCCAAGCATCACAATCCACTGTTAACTTTGTTGGCGATTATGATGAAAACCAAGGTTATCAAGCGGGAGTTGAGAGTGATGATAAATAAGAAAAATCCAACTACGTGGGTGGCAAGGTGGCTACAAAGGTGGCTTCAACTGAAACTATAGGAATCACCCAAATTTTTCCTATAGAAGTAACAACGTGGCAAACCCTCAAGACCAAGTGTATCCTCAACAAAACACTCAACGTCAAGGTTTTCAACAAAAAAGCTTTATCCCTTCCAACCAACAACGGACATTTGTTCCAAGGAACAACTTTCAAGGAAACCAAGGTGGGTTTCAACCTAAGCAACCATCTGCACCACCGGGTTTTGTACAACAAGGACAAGGAAGCAACGCAACGCCTCAAGATAATGAAATGAAAAGCATGCTTCAACAAATCTTACAAGGACAAGTGCCTCTTCTTCTTCTCCAAGGCCTCAAGGTACTTTACCGAGAAAACTGGAGGCTAATCCAAAGGAATACATCAACGCTATCACATTGCGTAGTGGAAAAGAGCTTCCCTCATGGGAACTTCTCTCTAATGTCAACGAGGACATTGAGAACCAAAGTGGGGAGATGATCATTGAGAATGAAGAGAATGTGGTTGAAGAAGATGCTGTTTTAGATAACGCTATGGGAAAAAGGACAGTAGAAGACACGCCCGAGGAGACACCTAGAAAGAAGAAGACTTCCTTTGTACCGCCACCTTATGAGCCCAAGCTTCCTTTCACGTGTCGCTTCAAGAAGCAACTCATGGAGAAATACATGGCAATTTTTTATGAGCAAATGGACAAGGTCCAAGTGACTATGCCTTTGGTTGATGCTTTCTTGTTAGTCCCACAATACAACAAGTTTCTTAAAGATGCAATCAAGGATAGAACCAAGGACTTGGAAGGAATGGTTGTGCTTTCCCATGAGTGTAGCGCGATAATTCAAAGGAGAGTTGTACCAAAGAAGTTGGGAGATCCGGGAAGTTTACTCTTCCTTGTGCTCTTGGACCACTTGCTTTCAAACATTGTTTGTGTGACCTTGGAGCAAGCGTAAGTTTGATGACTTTCTCGGTGGCAAAACGTCTTGGCTTCACCGTCTACAAGGCTTGTAGAATCTCCCTTGTGCAAGCGGATAGGTCGGTACGACACCCAATTGGAATGCTTGAAGATTTACCGGTACGAATTGGAGATTTTGAGGTACCCACCGATTTTGTGGTTCTCGAAATGGATGAAGAGCCCAAAGATCCTCTCATATTTGGAAAGCTGTTTTTGGCCACCGCCGGTGCTATCATAGATGTGCGAAAAGGGAAGATTGATCTTCATTTGGGCAAAGACGATGTGCTTAAATTTGACATCAATGAGATGATGAAGAAGCCCACAATAGATGGTCAAGCCTTCTACATTGAAGCTATGGAGGAGTTAGCGGATGAGCTTCTAGAGGAGTTAAACTTGGACGATCATCTTCAAATTGCTTTGACAAAGGAGCATGGGGAGAATGGGTATCTTCATGAGGAAATCGTTGGGTACATGAAGTTGCTAAATTCGCACAAAGCACTTGTTAGAGAGTTCATTCTTGGAGCTAGAGCACGAAAAACTTGTCTAAGACGGTTTGGAACACAATGTGAGTGATTTGGAAATTGACTACATGAATGCTTTGGATGTTGAACTCGTAGACGAGCAAGAAGCTAGCGATGTTTAGACTAGCTTTGATGATGATTGGAGTGAGCTAAAGGCACCAAAGGTGGACCTCAAACCGCTCCCAATTGGGCTAAGGTATGCGTTCTTAGGTCCAATCGAGTCTTACCCGGTCATAGTGAATGAAAGTTTAAATGAAAAGGAGCTGTCCACCATTTTGAAAGAATTGAGGAAATTTCGAAGAGCAATTGGCTACTCTTTGGATGATATAAAAGGAATTTCCTCTTCTCTATGTACACACCGAATCCATCTAGAAGATGAGTCTATGAGCTCTATTGAACATCAAAGACGGTTAAACCCAAATTTGAAAGAAGTGGTTAAGAAGGAGATTCTTAAGCTTCTAGATGCGGGGATAATATATCCCATTTCAGATAGTACTTGGGTCTCACCGGTTCATGTGGTTCCCAAAAAGGGTGGGATAACGGTTATAAAAATGACAAAGATGAATTGATTCCCACTAGAAATATAACCGGGCATATGGTGTGTATAGATTACAGAAAACTGAATTCATCAACCCGAAAAGATCACTTCCCCTTGCCTTTCATTGACCAAATGTTGGAAAGATAAGCAAATCACCCATTCTACTGTTTTCTTGATGGATATTCGGGTTTTTTTCAAATCCCAATCCACCCCAATGACCAAAAGAAAACAACTTTTACTTGCCCCTATGGTACCTTCGCATATCGAAGAATGCTATTTGGGCTGTGTAATGCACCCGCGACTTTTCAACGGTGTGTAATGTCTATTTTCTCAGATTTAATTGAGGACATGGTAGAGGTGTTTATGGATGATTTTTCTGTGTATGGTGCCTCGTTTGCTTCTTGTCTGTCAAATCTTTGCAAGGTACTCACTAGGTGTGAAGAAGCAAATCTCGTCTTGAATTGGGAGAAGTGCCATTTTATGGTGCGAGAAGGCATTGTTCTTGGGCATAAGATCTCAGAAAAAAGCATTCAGGTAGACAAAGCAAAGATCGAGGTCATGATGAGTTTAGGGCCTTCGAATTCGGTCAAAGGAATCCGAAGCTTTTTGGGTCATGCCGGGTTCTATAGACGTTTCATCAAGGACTTTTCTAAGATAGCAAGACCCCTCACAAGGCTTCTATGCAAGGAAGTAGAGTTCAATTTCGATGGAGAATGCCTTGAAGCGTGTTTGGAAATCATAAAAGCCCTTGTGAGTGCTCCAATTGTGCAAGCACCAGATTGGAATCTTCATTTCGAAATCATGTGCGACGCTAGCGACTTTGCAGTTGGCGCGGTGCTGGGGCAAAAGAAAGACAAAAAAGATTCACGTGATCTACTATGCGAGTAGAACGTTGGATGATGCTCAAACGAAGTATGCAACCACGGAAAATGAGCTCTTAGCGGTGGTATATGCTTTTGAGAAGTTTTGCTTATACTTGGTGGGATCCAAGATTGTGGTATACACGGATCATGCCGCATTGAGACACTTAATTGCTAAGAAGGATGCTAAGCCAAGGCTTCTAAGGTGGATCCTCCTTCAAGAGTTTGATATGGAAATCAAAGACAAGAAGGGTATTGAAAACGGTGTTGCGGACCACTTGTCAAGATTGGGAGTTGAAGAAACAATTCCCATAGATGATTCTCTTCCCGAGGAACATCTTATGATTGTTGGGATGTTGAAAAAAAGCTATCACGCGGGGTTGAAACTAGAGGAGGTCAAGAGTTTGAGTGATCTCGGTTTGCCGTGGTATGCTGATTTCGTGAAATATCTAGCTTGTGGGAAGGAACCGCCAAACTTGGACAACTACCACAAGAATAAATTCTTTAGAGATGTCACCCATTTCTATTAGGATGAGCCTTATCTTTACAAGAGATGCTCGGATAGTCTTTACCGGAGATGCATTCCGGAAGAAGAAGTGAATGAAGTATTGTATCATTGCCATGGCTCGGTGTATGGAGGACACTTTGCTTCCTTAAAAACCGCAACAAAAGTGCTTCATTCCGGGTTTTGGTGGCCAAACTTGTTCAAAGATGCTAACACCTACATATCCACATGTGATGCTTGCCAAAGGAAGGGCAACATAAGTACAAGGGATGAGATGCCTCAAAATCCCATCTTGGAAGTTAAAGTGTTCAATGTGTGGGGAATAGACTTCATGGGACCATTTCCCTTATCTTATGGAAACCAATACATATTAGTGGAGGTAGATTGTGTTTCGAAATGGGTTGAAGCCTTAGCCAGTAATACCAATGACGCCAAGGTGGTCATTAAGCTCTTCAAGTCAATCATTTTTCCAAGGTTTGGGGTACCAAGAGTAGTGATTAGTGATGGTGGAAGTAATTTTATTAACAAGGTGTTTGAGAGCTTGCTCAAGAAGCATGGGGTCAAACACAAGGTTGCCTCACCTTATCACCCTCAAACAAGCGGTCAAGTGGAGGTTTCAAACCGCCAAATCAAACCATATTGGAGAAGACTGTGGGTAATTCAAGAAAGGACTGGGCTAAGAAGCTCGATGATCCGCTATGGGCTTATATGACCTCATTTAAGACTCCCATTGGTACTACACCGTTCAACTTACTCTACGGGAAGTCGTGCCACTTACCGGTCGAGCTCGAGTACAAGGCGTTGTGGGCAGTGAAGCTCCTCAACTTCAACATTAAGACAGACTCGGAAAGGCATCTTATCCAATTGCACGAGCTAGATGAGATCCGTCTCGATGCCTATGACAGCTCAAAAATCTATAAGGAACGGACCAAAGCGTTCCATGATAAAAAAGATTGTCAAGAAAGGTTTCAAAGTTGGAGACCAAGTGCTGCTCTTCAATTCCTGGTTGAAGCTGTCACTACAAGAAAACACCCCTTTTGCAACGACATATATCGTTGTAAAATCGTTGCAAAACAGGGGTACCATCGAATTTGCGACGAAATGTAAATCGTCGCTAACTGATCGTCGTAAACTAAAAATCGTCATAAAATCGTCGCTAATTCACGAGGGACCAAA
Source organism: Eutrema heterophyllum (assembly GCA_002933915.1). Classification (NCBI taxonomy): domain Eukaryota; kingdom Viridiplantae; phylum Streptophyta; class Magnoliopsida; order Brassicales; family Brassicaceae; genus Eutrema; species Eutrema heterophyllum. Next base: position 536,181 of record PKMM01051647.1, read on the forward strand.
AATCGTCGCTAAATCGTCGCTAACAAATCGTCGTAAAATCGTCGCAACATTTACTTCGAATTTACGACGGATAGAAATACGTCGTAAAAACGATGGAAAATCGAAAGTAATTTACGACAATAAAACGACGAATTAAGGATGTTTATGTGGACAAATAGTCGTCGCAAAATCGTCGTAAATATTTCATCGTAATTTCGTCGTAAACCTAGATTCGTCGTAAAATCGACGTTAATTAATCGTCGCAAAATCGTCGCACTTTGCGACGATTTTGCGACGATTTCAATTGTTTTTTGTTTAAATTAAAACAATTAATTATTATTTTTATTATTTATTTATTTTTATATAAAATAATAATTAATTAATTAATTTCGAAATTATAATTTGAAATTATAAAATAAAATAATATTATATAATAAAAGTTTTTTACAAAAAAAATAATTATTAAAATTTACAGAGTTATTTCGAAGTCATCGATACCCAAAACAACTTCGGGATGTGTCTCCCCATCTCCCGCTGGACCGGGTTGAGCCGTCGGTGGCCGATTACTTGGCCCCGCTTCTTGTGCCGCTGCCGCCGCTGCCTCTGCCGCAGCTGCCTCTGCCGCGGCTGCCTCTGCTCGTCTTCGTCGCTTAACCCGCAACATCTCCTGCATTTCCGGGTTCCCTAGCGCCATGATGTCGAAGAGCGAGTCGTTCGATGCAGTCTCCATATCAATCTTCTGCTGAAGACTCGAAATCTTCGCCTGATATGCCGTAGACTCGGTCTCAACCCTCTGCTGAAGACTCGTAATCGTGGCTCGTAAGACGTTTGGATCATCTTCTGGCGATCGCCGTCGCGGAGCGAATGATGAGGCGGCTGAGACATCTCGAATAGATCCCATCCCGACGACTTTCCCCTTTTTCTTAGGGGCGACCTACATTTAAAATGACAGTTAATTAGAATTTAATAAAAAAAAAANGCCTTCCTTTGTGGCGACCATCTACCGACCGTTGTGCCTAGAGCGTCCATAGTGAGCTGAGTGTTGGAAGGATTTTCGGGTGGATTCCCACGCCTTCGAGCCTGCTCCACGTTCCGGAAGTTACGGTTTTCACCGCCTCGAACTCGTTCGAGGATTATCCCAACGATCCTTACCGCCCTTTGAGAGATTTGCTGGGCAAGTGCGTATCAAGTTCCCCTTAGTTCCTTATAAACAATATGTACGAAACCTTCGTTCCTTTAGGTAATAATATTCACATTTTGTCACCATAAAAAACTATGTAATCGAGTTGTTAGTATATAGGACAAAATTGTATATTAGGAAAAAAGTAAAAAAAAAAACATGAAAAGAACACAAAAGGGAATCGAACATGGGATAAATTTGTCATTTATGTTGGCAATAACCACAAAGCTACAGAGAAATTAGTAAATAAAATTGAACTTAAAACAATATATAACAGAACCTATTAATAGTTTTAAAATCTTGGCTAAAAGGGAATAGAACTCGGGTGTACTCAGCCTACCGAAAGATGATTAAACCACCAAGCTACGTAAAGTTTTTGTAAAATAGTTGAACTTAAAACAATATCATGTATAATATGGATTTGAAATAGTTATGTATTTTAAATTCTGTTTATATGGAATGAAAATAGAGACAAATACAAGCATAATGATATATTTAAATCACAATTTCGTCAAATAAAAGGGAATGAAATCTTAATATAAAATATAAAAATGGCAAAATAACAAAAATAAAAAATCAAATCTCAATAAAAACTGGTCCGGGCCGCCTTCGGCGACCCGGTACGCCGTAGCCCTCGAAAAGTTATGCGGTTTAAAAAAAAAAAGTTCCATAAACGGATTATTCTACGCAAAGCTATGGCGTTTTCAAATCTTGCAAACCCATTATTCAACTACATTTCAGCACGTAGGAAGGAGAGGTTCACGCTCTCGATTAAGTGCTTTGTTTAAAAATTGCAATTTATGCATATTATTTTATAAAAATTGCAATTTATGCCATTCCTCTTCCTTCCACATACACGACATGTTCTTTCGGCTTCTGGTTAGGGTTAATTGGTGTGAATGGTTGCGAATACACCTCCACTCTACTGCAGCCTCCTATTTGATCTCCACGACGGAGCCACAAATCGAGAATGTGATGTTGATGATTGCCGACGTATTGTAATGTAAGTGACTCTTCAGGTCCTCCACTCTAATGCCGACATGCCGTCGTGAAGTTCTCTGGGATCCGAATATAGAAACAAACCTTAGGTTTGCGATGGTCCTCTTCTCTTCTATGTACCTCTGTTTGATCGTGTTTGTGTGTCTGATCGTGTTTCAGAAAATTTGCTTTCTGATTTGTTAGAATTTTAGGTTTCGGTTAGTTTCATGGCTGTTTTGTTTTTGTTGATGAACCAATACCTGACTGATTATACTCGTTGATGAGATACTCCAAGAGGGATCGGATTAAACTAGTGTTCAATTACGTAGTATCATGTTCTCTTAAAACTACTAAATTTATGTATCGAATTAATCTTCTCTATCACGTTCTGAACATCCCTGGGCGACACAGAAAACAACCAGAAAACAGGTTCACTTACAGGTCACGTTCTTAGGGAACTAAACGTCTATCAACCAGAAAACAGGTTCACGTATCTGATTTTTCATATATCTCTTGACTTTATCTCTTACGTTTTAACGACTGTTTCTGCTATGTCTCACCTTTTTGGGTTTCACTGAGATTGTTCTACTGATGAAATCATTGTTTTTCATCTCAAGTCTGCTCTGTCTTTCGAGCTGTTTGTGTCTGAGAGTGTTTTCAGTTTTGTTATATAATTTCCTACTGTATGTTCAAATTCTCAGTTGAGTTGAATCTTCAGACCATTTCCGATTTTTAAGTAAGACTTCAGATCATTTTTATTTTCTTAGGGAAGTTTCACCTGCTCCGTATTCTTAGGGAATTTCTATATGATAAAAAACAAGACGTACAACACAGCAATATCTTGCTTTGGATTACTCTCATTCTTGCTCCTTTTGTTTTAATAGCATAGAAATAGTTATCTCAAGAAATTGACTATAACTAATATTATGATTGTTTAGAATTTTCCTTAATAATTAATTAATACATTTCTTAAGTGTTTAAATGAAACGTTTAGTTCGCTTAATTCCTTTGCACTCTACTCAGGTTTTAATATAGTATATCCTTTCCCTGTTTTTTCATTGTGCAGGTATAACCGCTTTAAATACTTAATAAATGTATCAAATATTTCTTCTCATATCGTCATCAACCACGTTCTCACCAAGACTATGTCTGGCTAAGGTTAGTTTTATATATATATATCTATTTGCTTTTTGAAACAGTGTTTCTGCTCTTTCTTACTGAAACAAATATATACTAAACAATAGATGTTTGTTATTATATTTTAGAGTTTCAATTGTTTTCATTGCAGTAATGTGCTTGTTTGTATATATCATTTTCTATTGTCTTCAGATGAATCTTCTGATCAGTTATGAGTTCTATGGGAATTTATATAGTATGAGAATTTTCTACTTATGCTCACTGGACTAGTACAGTTCTGAGTTCCTTATGGAATTTACATAGTATCATGTTCAATTTTCTTAGGGAATTTCTAGATGATATTCTGGAGTTGTATGCATCTGATGATACATTTCTATATTGGATTTTCATGCAATTGTTTCTCTCTAACAACACCCTCATCTTTTTGACTTGGAATAATCAGATTGCACTTCGCTTGGTTAGATCTGACCCTTTTTTTTTCTACAATTAATGCAAAAGCAATATAATATACTTACAAAATTGATATTAATGAACACTTAACTATCCTGCTATCTCATACTTACAGTTATGCTCACTCATGTCCAAGGTTACAAAGATTGGGTGCTCCTCTGTTCATAGAGTAGATTCATTGTGCATAACTGTATCTTCTCAGATCCTCTCAATTCACATTCTTAGCCAGGGGAATGGAAAGAACAAATAGCATCAATTAATCTCTTTGGTTTCAGACATAACCGAAATAGAACGTTTATAGGAATAGCTAAGACCATGTTATGTTTTCTCTGCTTTTAGCTTTTATTACGAACCATGTTGATAGATAAGTATTACATTTTGAACCCCAAAAAAAATAAATCTCTTTCTTTCGTTTCTCGTAAAGATTTTGTTTATGCAAATCAGTCTCATTTGTAGATATACATTACAAGCAATGATAGGCTCAAATTATCTTATTTACAGCTTCTGTGCAAGTGTGACGGAACTCATTTCCTAATGATTGTGTAGGTATCGGTTTCTGAGAAGATTTGCTAATGATTGTGGAACTCAAATTAATTACACACAGCTTCTTAATGTAGCGATAATATTTCAAGTAAGTAGTTCGTCTCTTAGACACAATTTTTTCGTCCCTAAGGTACACATTAGCTCTAAAGTCTGCTCTGTCTAACCTTTTGTTTAGGCTTCTATTATTCTCTTGACGAGGTCCTTGTTTAAAATTTCATTTCCAACTATAGTACAGTAGAATGGAAAGCTACAACCAAATTTAGTAAGCAAAATGTAAGTTATTTGCACCTCTTTAATCATTGCTAAACCAACACTCATTATCTTTCCATTAAATTATGTCCACTGCTTGTTTGTTTCCACGAAACTAAACTGGTCGACAAGTACAGTTCCGACACTAAATCCCTCAATAATGAGTTTAGGGTAGATTGCACTCTGTACATTATGGCTTCACCAAAGTTGCTGTGAATATAAATCCACTTCCTGTGAATATAAATCCAGTTGTGATAGTATTGATATAAATGGTTCTTCGTTTCTATCTGTACATTATAGCTTCACCAAAGTTGCTGTGGTTAGTTATACCACGTACATTACCACATGTTAGGATTAGGATTTACATTGATTTTTGTTATGTTCACGCGCCGAAAATTGCAAAATAACATCATTTAATGTATAAAGATAAATACAAAAATTAACTCACAAATAGAAATGCAAATGCCTAAAATCTCCCTTAGACTAAGTGAAACAAAAATTAAAAAAATCAGAAAATATAGTATTTACAAAATAAAAGCTTTCCTTTCCTCTCAAAGAAAATTTCCTCTTCCTTCTCTTACCTTTCCAATCAATTGGTCAAAACCGTTAAATTACTAATCGAATATTGCAACATTACTGCAAATTCTCTCTTCTTGCTATCGACTTGCTTTCCCTGCTAACCTGCTCTCAGCGATTCCACAAACTTAAAAACCTTCTACTCAATGGCCGACACTGCAACCAGCGATAAGGGAGATCCCTTAAGCCTCTTTCATTAACACACAACGCAATCTTGACAAAGAAGAATCCGTGTACATCACATACCCTACACCAGGTCTTTGAAGTGTTAACACCAGAGCTAGCATTACCTTTTCTTTCAGCTCTAAAAAGTGTTGCTCACAAGAATTGCTCCAATTAAACTTAACGCCCTTACAAAGTAGTTGAGTGAGTGGTCTAGCAGCAGTCCGATAGATGAATCTTCAGTAATATCTTGCCAATCCCAGACACAACAAATCTCGTAGACATTATGTGGCTGCTTCCATTTAGTTTTAGACCGTCGACAACCGTAGCATGAATCTTCCATTTAGTTACCCGACTCATACGCGTCTCCAAAAAAGGGTATATGTGATAAACTCATTATGCGACTATGATACAAGATTGGCCGCGGAGTCAATCGTCTCACAAACACAAGGGTCAGATCTAACCAAGCGAGAAACTCAGCCGGTTAAGAATCCTAAGGCAACGATCACGAACGGGGGAATGAGTTGAACCACTTATGGTGTAAAAGCCACAAGGTAAATCACGAATTGAATCTTGGAAGTTCTGGTCTCGACAAGGATTCAAAAGGGGTGACGGCAAACGAATAAGCTTTAAGTCAAAGGAGAAAATTCTCGTTTTATTAAAATCAAAGGTAACCAAAAATACATAATGACCTTCGTGGGTCGAATTAAAGAAAGAAATAAAAGAAAAATCCAAGAACTTGTGCTAAAGTGTCCTTTGTCGTGGTTCTTCTTGTCTTGGCTCATGACTCCTTTGGCAAACATGTTGAACTTCTGCTAAAGTGTCCTTGGTCGAGTCCTTGTGATGGCTCCTTGTGGAATGATTGGTGCTTGATCCGGTTCTGTTGGGATGTCCTCATCATTCTCACCCTCTTGAGAAGGTTTTCACCTCAAAACAAGTTTATCTGCATCAAAATCAGCTAAGTGTTGGATTGAAAGTTTGTGAAACTTTAAACTCACCGGGTAGGTCTAGTCGGTAGGCATTGTTGTTGATTCTCTCCACGACTTATGGTGGACTCCATAAGAGGCTCTAGTAGGTGGATTGGGTCGCAAACGGAGCAGGCTTTGGTGGTATTGGGCTGAAACACATCGTTTCTGGTCCATACACCTTATCGGGTGGGTCGTAGAGCTTTGCAAGGGCAACTCCTGTTTTTGGTCGGGCCAAGGGTAAAGTAGCTTGACCAAAATCTACTTCATGGAAGGTTGGTCGATGAAAATGATCTCCCTCAGTTGGTTTAGCGTATGGTTCCTCTGGTTCAGCTTCGGTAAGGATCTTCTAGGCTACATGTGATGCGTGTCAAGTATCTTCCAATCTAGGTCAAGTCAAGGGTGTTTTGGCTCGACCAAAGTCTTCTTTGGGGTTGGTTGGTTGGTTGTTTGATGCATGGTGTCGTCGGTGCAGCTCCGGTAAGAAGCTCCTTGGGTAAGGTGACTCGAAAGTCTCCATCTTTGGATTTCCTAAATCTGGACTGAGGGATTTGAAGGTGCAAGAGTGAACTTACAGTCATTTAGGCAAAATGAATACTCATTTGTGCGGCCATTGTTGTGGGACATTTCTTGATCATATTGCCATGGTCTCCCAAGCAAAATATGCCCAACTTGCATCAGTGCAACGTCACACATGATTAGATCATTGTATTGCACTTTCACTTGCTTAGATACATTGAGCTCCTTTTTGTCACTAAGCCAAAGGAGTTTATATGTCCTTGGATGGTTGGTTCTCACAAGACCTAGCTTCTCAACAAGTGTGACACTAGCAATGTTAGCACAAGAACTACTATCTATAATCAAATGATATACCTTGTCTTTGATGGTGCACCGAGAGTGGAATAGATTATCTCTTTGCTCGGGTGCTTCTAAGGTTTGTTGTGAACACAAGACTCGTTGAATCACTAGAAGCTCGCCTTCATCAGCATGTATGCTCATGCCATCTTCGAAATCAGCAGGTGTGACCTTGTCTTGTGAGTCATAACTGTCGGGTGTGATCACCATGACTCTCTTGTTGGGGAAATATCTTGCCATATGACCCCTGCCTTGACACTTATAAAAAATTAGGTCATGCAATCTATGTGAAGTGATGGACTTACCGTGATCAACATGGTAGTCACTTGATTTGAAGCGTGAGTCCACCACCACTTATTTTCCTTTGTCTACGGTGGGTGTGGGCATTTGTTCTTGTGGTGGTTGAGGTTGACTCTATGTTGTGCTACTGGATTTGGTTCTGGTCGTTGTCTTTTTCTTGATTTGTTGCTCAGGTTGTATTGCTAAATGTAGGAGCTCGGGCAGTGAGTGGTAAGGCTGCGTCTCTACCTTCCTTTGTATATGGTCTTGCAGACCTTCTACGAATTGGGACATGAGTAACTCCTCTGTCTCATCTAGCTCAAGGCGGCTTCTCAAGAGATCAAATTCTTCATAATTCTCTTCCACGGTTCTTGTTCCCTGAAATAAAGCACGAAACTTCTTTAGCAAGTCACGATGGTAATGAGGAGGTACATACCATCTATGAAGCTCAAACTTCATGTCTGCTCATCATGTGATCTGGGGGTATCTCAGCCTTCTCTTCTCCGATACTTCACGATCCCACTAGAGCATGATCCGTGATCCGTGAGGCTTGCGGTGGCTAGGGCAATCTTCTTTGGCTCGATGTAACCATAATAGTAAAAAAAAGATGCTCCATCCGTCTCTGCCACTCCAAGTAGGCTGTTGGATCTTTTTTGCCGGCAAAGGTAAGGGCAGTGAGCTTGACGTCTGGTGGTAGATTTCTCTCGTCCTCCCTTTGACTATTTTGGTCACCCTAGTTCCTCCGATTGAGGAATTCATGTGCTACTTGGAACAGATCATGTGCNCATACGCGTCTCCAAAAAAGGGTATATGTGATAAACTCATTATGCGACTATGATACAAGATTGGCCGCGGAGTCAATCGTCTCACAAACACAAGAGTCAGATCTAACCAAGCGAGAAACTCAGCCGGTTAAGAATCCTAAGGCAACGATCACGAACGGGGGAATGAGTTGAACCACTTATGGTGTAAAAGCCACAAGGTACATACCATCTATGAAGCTCAAACTTCATGTCTGCTCATCGTGTGATCTGGGGGTATCTCAGCCTTCTCTTCTCCGATACTTCACGATCCCACTAGAGCATGATCCGTGATCCGTGAGGCTTGCGGTGGCTAGGGCAATCTTCTTTGGCTCGATGTAACCATAATAGTAAAAAAAAGATGCTCCATCCGTCTCTGCCACTCCAAGTAGGCTGTTGGATCTTTTTTGCCGGCAAAGGTAAGGGCAGTGAGCTTGACGTCTGGTGGTAGATTTCTCTCGTCCTCCCTTTGTCTATTTTGGTCACCCTAGTTCCTCCGATTGAGGAATTCATGTGCTACTTGGAACAGATCATGTGCACGCGGATCAGTGGTTCTTCATCTTGGTTACGGTCCGGATTAGCCCGTGGAGCAGTTTGCTGGACTTTTCTCCTTGATTTGTTCTGGTTGCTCCAAACGATCAAGACGTGTAACACACGTTCCAAGATCTCCTCTCATCGCAATGATGTTGTTTTCAATTGCGGTCATCTTTGCCAAGATGGCTTGTAGAGGATCTATGTGTTGGGCTTCTTCTCCCACTGTTCCTTGCAAACAAAGACAGAAGAAAGCAAAACAGAGAATATATGTGTTGGACTTCTTCTCCCACTGTTCCAATCTAGGTCGAGTCAAGGGTATTTTGGCTCGACCAAAGTCTCCTTTCGGGTTGGTTGGTTGGTGAAAATGCCTTCCATCAGTTGGTTTGATGCATGATGTCGTCGGTGCAGCTCCGGTAAGAATCTCCTCGGGTAAGGTGGCTCGAAAGTCTCCATCTTTGGGTTTCCTGAATATGGACTGAGGGATTCGACCAAAGTGTTTGTAATAGTCACTTTGTCGATGGAAAAGTGATCCCTCAGTGACTTGGATGCTTGTAGTCCCAGGTACCGCTTCTATCCGGCACGGGTCGGCTTCGGATGGTTCGGATTGGTCTCCTCCGAGCTTTGGGGTCACCTCTGGTGGGCTAGTTGATTCCTTACAGTAATTTCGAATCCACACTGTAATGATAAACGATTCCAACTCTAGTAACAAAACTTATAACATCGGCAATAGTAATACTCAACAGAAAGCACCAGTTTAGAAACATGGTAATACTTATCGGAGGTCATCTATTGACAAGTAGATAGGGACAACGTTACAAATCAAATATTTTCCTGAGTAGAAGAACTGTTCGTTTCCTAAAAGAAGAAGGGGAGGATCATGAAGAGGATGATGTGAGTATGCATGGTTTGATTTTGCTGGTGGTTTATTTTGATGATAATTTGATATATAGTAAAACCAAAGAAGAGCCCTTAATGCATGTGAAGCATGTGTTGCATGTTTTATAAGAGAACCAACTGTATATTAAATGTACATTAAGCATCAACAAGTTGCTCTTGATAGGATTCAGGTTGGTTGATAAAGTATGTTCTATCAGGGATTGGCATGCCCCTAAATCTGCCACTTAGGTATGTATCTTTCATGGTTTTGTTACTTTCTATCAGAGATTCGTAAGATAATTCACTAATATCAATTCTCCGAATATTGAGTATTTGAAAAAGGGAAAGTTCCATTAGGGGCATGAACAAGAGAAGAGGTTTACCGTAATTAAGGATAACCTTTATATCACACCATTTCTATCATTAGTTCCAAGTTGAATGTGATGAAAATGGAGTAGGGATATGTGCTGTCTTGTCTCACGAGAAAATGCTAGTGGCTTTCTTCAACGAGAAATTGAGTGAAACTCAGCATAAATAAAGAACATGTGATCAAGATATGCAGTAGTTAGAGCTCTTAATGGGAGTATTATCTGATTCAGAGGGAGTTCACTTTGTTCATCGACCACCAAGCTTTAAAGTTCCTTCACAGTCAAAAAGTATTAAACAAAATGCATGCTCGGTGGATAAGTTTTAGGCATAAATTTCCTTTAATCATTCAACGTAAGTGGACTCTTAACAAAGTGGCAAATGCTTTGAATAGAAAGGCATAATTCCTAATTACCTTAGCACATGAGGTTATGGGTTTTGAGTTCATGAAAGAGTTGTAAGAAAGTGATGTTGAATTAACAGAAGTATAGGCCAAGTGCAGTAAGAAATATCCTTATGCATATATTCATATTCAAGATGGCTATGTGTTTCATCGTGGTCGTGGTTCCTAGTAGAACGGGTCACGTGAAATGGTGAACATTGTCCGTTGTAGAAATATCCTTACGCATATTGTCCGTTGTAGAATTGTTCCTAGTGGAAAGGGTAACGTTGTCCGTTGTAGAATTTTCTGTTGTACAATTGTTTCATATGTTCTTTATTTCGTGTGTTTTCTCTTTAAATATGTGTGAGTAGTTCTCTTAGTTAGGTTTAAAGGTTTCAATATAGGCTTGATAGATTGATGACTAGATGATAATATAACTTACCTTCCATGGTTTCTTCATCTTATAATGAACATTGGGTGTTTTAAGCTTCATCACCTACTTATACACCCTATGGTACTTTATACATCACAAGTGTTTGATGAAATGACTGAATCAATTCAGGATGAGAAACAATTTCTAAACAATTTGTAACTTATTGGACTTGAGATATATGTTGCTTCTAATTTATAATTGCAACTGAATGTGTCTTTTTACGTCTTTTTACCAAGTATGTGTCCTTTACGTGGTTTCAAAATTCTTCTACTCCCATTTGTTATTTCAGGTGTTACTAATGGTAAAGGCGGACTTGAGAAAGATGGAGCAAAAACAGAGCGAAGAAATGAAGAACCAGTATTTAGTCAACATTCCATTTGCCATTACTAGTATTTTGTCAGTTGCACTCGACATGCCATGCATACTGATGCACATTCACAAGCTTCTTGTCTGGTCTCCCATTCGTGACATCCATACTGGTCATTGGTACCGGTACAACCTCATTTAGTTAGGAGCTGGTTTTGTTCATTTCAAACTGGTTTTCTTTAGTTTTAATACCATTTTCTATATATTTTGTTACATTGGATAGATTAAATTTTTCTTTCTCATTCTTGTTAGCATTTTGACAAGGAATCGATGTTCTCTGACAAATTTGGAGAATATTTCTAAATAATATCTATTTCACTAATTTAATAACGTTTTCTTTATTATTTACCGCAACCTAGCTCATTTTGTCAAGGGAAGATTATCAAATTGAAAGGAGAGTCCTTCCCCAATAAAGTAAAGCCCTACAAAGCATTTGTTGAAACAAATGGTGCAAAAAGCATAAATACAGTTATTTAAACTTAAGGATTTGAAGTCCTCGGAGACGCATTGAGCTGTATTCTAAACGATAAGAAACAAAAAAAAAACACATTAGGGTGAGAAGAACTGACTCAATAATAAAAATATAAGAGAGATTGATAAGATGGATAAATGATGGTATCGAAAACATATGATGTTGTTGTAGCTAGAATTACACCCGTCAATATTTGTTAATAGTAAATAATCGAACGACTTGGCTTATCTCTGAGAACAAAAGAATCGAATAACTTATTAGCAATAAACTACAATCTTATGATCGTGCAAGACAATAATGGATTAGAGGTAGATTTAGATGAAGAATATGGGAGAAAATGAGTTAACTATTTCGTTTCGAGAGCGTTTACACAAAGAAAAAAAAAAGGTTTTCGGTTCGAACTGCTCGGCCCAGCCAGATGCAGCTCGACACGCTGCCAACCACTTTCTGGCCCCGAGCCATCTTGGCGCGGCCAGCCACCTTTTCCGCCAATTCTCTTCTGGCTGCGACCCGCGGCAAGACCTCTTTCCACTACGCCACAAACTCCAGACTCGCGGCCAACCTCTATCCCACCGCGACTATGACCCTTTTTGGAACGGTGAATGAAACGCCCCATCCTGACCTTTTTAGGCCGCAAACGATGGAGTTATGAGTTCATGCCGTTTCCTGGCCGAACCTCTTGGTTTTTTACCCATTTCTAAAGCAATCATCTCCTTAGGCGGTTTTCCTTTGAATCGTTCCCAAGACTTTCCTTAGCCATTTTAGCCTAGCTCAGTTTTAACCTTTGTAATAGTACATGGCGGAATTCATTCTATTTTAAACCTTTCTTTTCCCTTGATTTAATTCCGATCAAGCACTTCCCCGGTCCGACAATCTTTACCTAGACTTAACCGTCTAGTAATACGTAAGTCACTATCCATTTATACTAAGGATGTCTACTTACCGAAATTCTCAATATGATCCATTGGGTGCTCTGCAGGTAGGCCATGGAACACGTGCTGTTTCACCAATGCAATCATCTGAGGTTTGATCTCATAGTCTTGCCTCGTAATGGCTGGTTGACGGATGGCAGCTCTGCTCTGGTAGAAGGTATGAGGCGTGTCCAAGGCCCTGATAGCAGGCTGTTGTTGCTGTTGCAACTGCTGCACTTGCTCTTGTAGCCTTCGAAGTTCAGCTGCTGCAGCGTTTTGTTGGTTGTTGTTTTCGTCGTTCATGGTGACAGGATCTGATCTTGCTCTTCTGCTCGTACGTTCTAACCTTGCTAGCTCTTGGTTGTCGAGCTCAAGAAGGTTCTCGGAGCCCTTGTGATATGATCCTAGATGTCACTAAGGAGACGGAGCTTGTAGCCGAGCTTGTAGCTGAGGTTAAGGACGAACCGGACGATGCTTTGTTCGTACCCGAAGGAGTGATGACGCGAGCTAAGGCAAAGCGACTCAAGGAAGCATTATGAGGGCTCATTCACCAAGTCCAAAACCGACCAGAATATTTGGGCTCTAAGGAAGAAGTGTTTCAAACCGCTTTGGTTTTGATTCAAGCCCAAGTGCACTCTTTTGCTTAGTCATGGTTTTTACCCAAGGGGTTTTACATGACAAGGTTTTTAACGAGGCCTTGGCACTTCTTTCCCAAGTCCAAATCCAACACAATTTCGATGAAGAAGTTCAAGGGGCATGCGCATACATTAGTCAAAGTCAAACTTTCAATTCAAACTTGTTTTAATGCCTTTGTATTTTCGATGTGATTTTAGACCCTTGGCCTTCGTTGCCTATTTAAACTTTGTGAGATCCTTGTTGATCTCTCAACAATCTTTTAATAATAATTCTCTTTTCTTTTACGAAAACTTTAGGGTGGAATCTCTTGAGTTCTTGTAAAATTTGTTTCGATCTCTTTAGTGGAAACTAAGGGTTTCGAAATCGGTCTTATCAAAGGAATCTCCATCTTCCTTTGTGGCGACCATTCTACCAATCGTCGTGTCTAGAGCGTCTATAGCGAGCTGAGTGTTGGAAGGATTTTCGGGTGGATTCCCACGCCTTCGAGCCTGCTCCACGTTCCGGAAGCTACAGTTTCACCGCCTTGAACCTCGTTCAAGGATTATAGAAATTCATTACCGCTCCTTTGAGAGATTTGCTGGGCAAAGGCGTATTATGTGGTATCAGAGCAACTCAAGGACTCGGTAATATCGTTCCATCTATCACTTGTTCGTATTTCATTTCGTTTTTATTTGTCCGTTCATCTTCATTTTGTGTTCATCGTTTTAATCATCCTTTTAAATTTTGTGTCGCATCTATTCTTCATTTTCACTTTCAAATTTCTCATCTAGATTATTGTTAGGTTGTTGTTAGTTTTCATCATCAATCAAAAAAAAAGAAAAAAAAAAGAAAGGAGAATTAGGGATCATCTAGTGTTGATCAGTTTTTGCATCATTTTATCTCTTCATATCCCACTAGATCGAGTAGGTGGTGCTTTGTTGTCGCTGGCATCGATCGATTCCCCAGGTGCATCGACCGATACTAGTTAGTTTCTTCGCATGCATCGATCGATTATTGGTGTGTATCGATCGATCCTTTAAGTAGTTTCTGAAATTTCATTGTATTATCTTCACAAGGACTTGTTGCTGGTGATTTGTTTTTGACTCATTTGCAGGTACCAACATGTCCGACAATACTTCAGAGACGAGTTCACCAAACAACCAAACCATGTTGGAGGAATTATCTCGGTTGATCAATGACTTGGGCTCCAAACTCTTACCCAACGGACGACCGGCGCATGAAGTAGCCACTACGGAACTCACCCAAATGATGGGAGACTTAACTACGAGGATGGATCTTGTGCAAAGGGAAATGCTGAGAGTTGCCGACGCTGTTCCCATGCAAGCCCATACCATAAACCGGCCTGATGGCAATCCTCCGGCGAACGATCCTAACAAAAGTCCCGTCAACCGACCTTTGAACCATAACGACTATTATGGTGATTTCTCCCATACTGAGGATCAAGGGAAGCCTCGAAGAGATAGAGACGCAAGGAGACAACATAAATCTGAGGGTCACTCATCCGGTAGCTCCCAACGGAGGCCGAGACGTGACAACACGAGAGGTGTTATAGCTAAGATCCCTCCCTTCCACGAAAAAAATGATCAGGATACCTACTTAGCGTGGGAGATGAAAGTAGAGCTGGTCTTTGATTGCAATGAGTATACGGAGGCTCAAAGAGTGCGTGGAGCGGTCACATAATTCTCGGAGACGTAATGACGAAGATCCGATAGAGTGGAGGCAATTGAAAGCTGCCATGCACAAGAGATTCGTCCCTAGCCATCACCAACGTGATCTTCACAATAGGTTGAGGAGACTTGTGCAAGGAACCCGGAGTGTTGAGGAGTATTACCAAGAGCTGGAAATGCTCATGACCCGAGCTCATTTGGTGGAAGATAGTGAAGTTACCATGTCTCGGTTCTTGGGGGGTCTCAACCGTGAGATCCAAGATTCGCTTGAGCTTCAATACTATGGGGATCTAGAGGAGATGCTACAAAAGGCGAATGTCCTAGAAAAACAACTCAAGAGGAAGAATGCAGCAAAACCTTCATACGGTTCTAGCATACGGCCGAATCCGATCAAAGAAGATAGATCCGGATTCCGACCAAAGATGGATTCGAGGCCAGGAACGGATTCAAAGTCTTTCACTCCGACTTATTCTAAGAATCCCAATGAGAAAGCTGAGAGTTCTCAAGACAAGAACCCTGATCTTCGATGCTTCAAGTGCCAAGGCCGAGGACACATGGCCAAGGCGTGCCCAAACAAGAGAACTATGGTGCTTAGAGAAGACGGTGAGATTGAATCGGAAGCGGAAGGAGATTGGGAGGATTCACCAGTAGTAGAGGAGGCTGCGGAGGAAGCTGACCTTGGAGAGTTACTTGTGGCAAGAAGAACCTTACTTGTGCAAGACCGACCTAAAGAAGAGGAGCAACGAGAAAACCTATTTCACACTAGATGTCGCGTCAAAGGGAAAGTATGCAGCCTTATCATTGATGGGGGCAGTTGTACGAATGTGGCCAGCACCACTCTCGTGGAGAAGCTAGACTTGGAAGTGATGAAGCATCCCAGACTATACCATCTTCAATGGTTAAAAAACGAGGGACACTTAAAGGTTACTAAGCAAGTCTTAGTTCCATTATCGATAGGGAGCTATGGTGATGAAGTCCTTTGTGATGTGCTACCTATGGAGGCTGGGCACATACTTTTGGGACGACCTTGGCAGTTTGACCGTAAGGTTACTCATGATGGCCTTACGAATAGGCAGTATTTCGCGTACAAAGGGAAGAACGTGGTGTTAGTGCCTATGACTCCTCTCGAGATATACCAAGACCAGAAAATCCGTGAGAAAAGAAAAGAGCCTGATGCTAAGAGTGCCCCAAACACCAAAAATCACAAAGCCAAAGAGAGCGTGAGTACAACCCCGAAAAGGACCTCGGAGATAAAACCGGTGAGGAATTCTACACTTTTTGCGAGAGCTAGTGAGGTTAAACAAGCTTTGCTTGCCGAAAAATCTTTCATTATTCTTATTTTTAAGGAAACTCTTATGAGTTTTACTGACCTAGAGCCGGAGCTACCGAGCAATGTAATTTCTGTTTTGCAGGATTTTGACGACGTCTTCCCCGAAGACTGCCCGAGCGGTCTACCACCAAGCCGGGGAATTGAGCATCAAATATACTTTGTGCCGGGAGCTGTCCTTCTTAACCGACCAGCCTATAGGACCAATCCCGTGGAGACTAAAGAATTACAAAGGCAGGTCATGGAGCTAATGGAGAAAGGACATATTCGTGAGAGTATGAGTCCTTGTGCGGTGCCGGTATTACTTGTTCCAAAGAAGGACGGAACATGGCGCATGTGTGTTGACTGCCGTCCTATAAATAACATCACGGGAATCAAAGTCGATGAGGAAAAAGTGAAGGCCATCCGCGATTGGCCTAGTCCGAAGTCGGTAGGTGAAGTGAGGAGTTTCCATAGACTTATGGGACACTTTGGAGTGGCTAAAACCCTAAGCACATTGCAAGCACATTTCTTTTGGCCGCATATGAAACGAGACGTAGAAAGGATTTGCGGAAGATGCGTCACTTGCAAGCAAGCCAAGTCTAAGGTACAGTCTCAAGGTTTGTATTCTCCCTTGCATGTTCCTACTGTTCCGTGGGTTGACGTGTCTATGGATTTTGTTCTTGGATTGCCTAGAACTAGGAAGGGGCAAGATTCCATCTTTGTGGTAGTTGATAGATTTTCTAAGATGGCTCACTTCATTCCTTGTCATAAAACTGATGATGCATCTCTTGTTGCGGATTTATTCTTTAGGGAAGTGATTCGTTTGCATGGCATGCCTAGGACTATAGTTTCCGACCGTGACACTAAGTTCTTAAGTTATTTTTGGAAAACGTTGTGGTTAAAACTAGGCACTAAATTTTTGTTTTCTACTACTTGTCACCCTCAAACCGATGGGCAAACGGAAGTAGTGAATCGAACCTTATCAACTCTTTTGCGTGCTGTCATTAAGAAAAACATTAAGTCTTGGGAAGAATGTTTGCCATATGTTGAGTTTGCTTATAACCATGATGTTCATTCCGCTTCTAAATTTTCACTGTTTCAATTGGTCTATGGTTTTAATCCTATTACTCCTTTGGATCTAACCGAGTTACCTTCAAATGAGCGTTTGAGTTTTGATGGGAAAAGAAAGGCCGAGCTCGTGAAACAGATGCATGAACAAGCAAGGTTGAACATCGAGAAGAGGACCGAGCAATATCACAAGCAAGCTAACAAAGGAAGGCGTGAACAAATCTTTGAGCCGGGAGATCTCGTTTGGATTCACTTGAGGAAAGAAAGGTTTCCGGATGCACGAAAGTCTAAGCTTATGCCAAGGACTGATGGTCCATTCCATGTGCTTGAAAGGATCAACAACAATGCTTACAAGCTCGATTTGCAAGGTAAGTATTCTATTAGTTCTAGTTTCAATGTTTCTGACTTGATCCCTTTTGTTGCAGATAGTCCAGATTTGAGGGCAAATCCTTTTCAAGAGGAGGGGCATGATATGATCCAAGATGGCACTAAGGAGACGGAGCTTGTAGCCGAGCTTGTAGCTGAGGTTAAGGACGAACCGGACGATGCTTGTTCGTACCTGAAGGAGTGATGACGCGAGCTAAGGCAAAGCGACTCAAGGAAGCATTAGGAGGGCTCATCCACCAAGTCCAAAACCGACCATAATATTTGGGCTCTAAGGAAGAAGTGTTTCAAACCGCTTTGGTTTTGATTCAAGCCCAAGTGCACTCTTTTCCTTAGTCATGGTTTTTACTCAAGGGGTTTTACATGACAAGGTTTTTAACGAGGCCTTGGCGCTTCTTTCCCAAGCCCAAATCCAACACAATTTCGATGAAGAAGTTCAAGGGGCATGCGCATACCTTAGTCAAAGTCAAACTTTCAATTCAAACTTGTTTTAATGCCTTTGTATTTTCGATGTGATTTTAGACCCTTGGCCTTCGTTGCCTATTTAAACTTTGTGAGATCATTGTTGATCTCTCAACAATCTTTTAATAAAAATTATCTTTTCTTTTACGAAAACTTTATTGTGGAATCTCTTGAGTTCTTGTAAAATTTGTTTCGATCTCTTTAGTGGAATCTAAGGGTTTCGAAATCGGTCTTATCAAAGGAATCTCCATCTTCCTTTGTGGCGACCATTCTACCAATCGTCGTGTCTAGAGCGTCTATAGCGAGCTGAGTGTTGGAAGGATTTCCGGGTGGATCCCCACGCCTTCGAGCCTACTCCACGTTCCGGAAGCTACGGTTTCACCGCCTTGAACCTCGTTCAAGGATTATCCAAATTCATTACCGCTCCTTTGAGAGATTTGCTGGGCAAGGGCGTATTACCTTGCTTCTGGTAACTCTACCCAGCTTTTGGTTAGTCACCTGAAACACACAAGAGAATAAGATAAAATACGTTAGTAAATCTTAGTGTACTATCGACGACGAGGCCGCAATTGAAGCTCTTTACAAAGCGACCTGGTATAAATCGGATTTTCACAAGGAGATCAAACAAAACCGACCTCTTACTCTGGAATACGCTCTACATAAGTCACATATATACATCCTGGAAGAAGAGGAAGAAGCCGCAAAGGATAAGTAGTACGCCCTTTTGAAACAGGTCGGACCCAAGGACAAGCCAAGGGAGGAACACTGCAAGCTCCGTAATCATTTCAAAAGACGACATGCGGCACAACAAGTTAGTCCCATACAACCGCAACAATCTTTAAATACATGGATCCGACCTGAGGACGTGAAGGAACCGGCAATCGACTCTGATCCATTATGATAGTTTCACAACAGAGAGGGTCATAGCACCGAGGAATGCCGACACCTCAAGGATTTTCTGCTGCTAAAATATTGTAAGGGCGAGGTCCCGGTCGAAGGAGCATTCCGACCTAACAACATATTCCACTGTAACAACAATAATGGAGATCGTCTTCGCGACAACAGTGTGAAGCCGAACACAACTGGAAACCCCAGACAAACAAATATGAATGCCGATACGGAATTTCCGAAACGAGATCGGGAGGACCAACCCGAAGATCACGCCATCCCTAAGGCACGAAAGAGAGTCAACATGAGCATGGGAGCACTTGAGTCCTGCAATTACCCGGTTCGGGCAATCAACTTATTCCGAGGAAGATACAGAAGGACTCCACATGCCGCACAACGATCTGTTGGTCGTCGAACTACTTATCGGAGATGTTGCCGTTGGAAGAATATTCGTCGATACTGGTAGCTCGGTAAACGTGATATTCAGACAAACTGATGTAGGAACAAGGGGCACTCGTTCATACAAAGCGGAAGATGAAGAAACTCTAGCTGGCCGTACAACACTCTCTAGAGGATCGATTGAGATGGTTGGTGATGAATAGCAATGGTGACTCTTCAACTGGCCATATATCACTCTTTGAAGAACCGAGAGATGATTGATAGATGGGGTAGTGATAGACGCCACACAGATCTATGGAAGAGATCTATGATAACTATGATACACTCTATACTTCAAGGAATCGCTCACAAGAAGGATAGAAGACAAGTATTTTCTTTCACAGAAAATAACAAAGAGAGAACTCTCAAATTACTTAAAAACTAGACTGAGTTTCGGCAATGATAATACAAAGAGATATAAAGAAAAACAACACAAGTCTGCATGAAGGAGAAAGAAAGAGTAAGCATTAAAACATAGTTTGAATTCAAAAGATGACTCTTGAACTCTCCTTGTCGAAAATTTGAGTGTGGCTGGGCTTGAGGAAAATCAACTAAATGGGCCAATGATAATGTGAACTATTTCCCTCATTAAAAACCTTTCCAAGAAAACCCATTGGGACAAAACTTGGACAAGGAAAAAAGAGCATAAATGGAGCACATACCCATTTAGTGAATTCTTTGGGCCTCTTGAATCTGCTTTGAAATGGTGAAGATAGTAGCTTCTTTAGTTCCTTGTAAAATCGGGAAGAATGGTATTGATGGAGTCTTGATGTATTCTTGAACATCTTCTTGCATTTCCTTGGTGATCTCGGATTCTTGGAATTCTTCAAGCTCTATGAGTGTGATGAGATTCTCCACAGATTTGTTGAACTCCTCTCTCAAAGCTCTCGTGCCCGATCTGGTCCTTGGAGTTTGCCTCATAGTTGGACATTTGATGACTTCCTCCTCAGCTTCGGTTGAGCTAGCTTCAATGGCCTCATCATCTCCTCCCCCTTGAGAAGGTTTTGTGATACGATTCTCCCAAGGAACACACTCTACGGGTTGGGTAACGCGGGATAGGCTTTGCAAGCGACGAATCGCTTCAAAGGATGTGGAGCGAATGGTCTCACAAGGGTTGCGGAAGGCCCTTGATATTCCTTCTTTGATGTTCTCGGATATGACTCACCTTGAACAACAAAGGATTTTCGTTTGATATTACTCACAAACGAAGATTTGATCTAGAGAGAAAAAGATTTTTATTCAAAGACTAGATGATTTTGCAAATGAGGGTTACAATGGTTTATAAAGGAAAACAAGAGGGGCTGCATGCACAGCAATTAAACCACCTCGAAAATGACAAAGGTCTTGCATGTAAAGGACATGCAAAGACATGCAAAAATACATATTTAAAATAAATAAAAAAAAAGTTCAAATTCGAAATTAAGGAGGGAAAAATGTGGAGGGAACTCCTTGGCTTCGGTTTTTGAATTTGAGTTCTCGCCAAGTGATTCCGCGGAATTCTCTCGGGATCGGACCGTTAGACGGTGTGAGCCGGTTGCCTCGTTAAAACCTTTGTACGGAAAACCCATTGGGACAAAACCGTATAAGGAAAAAGAGTACAACACAACTTACACAACGGCCGAGCCTCAAGAATAATTCGAAGATAGCGAGGTGAAGACCGGGTGCATAAGTTGATCCTCCTTGATCCGGGTGTCTTCAAGTAAGCTCCGAGCTGCTCCGGCTAGCTTCCGTGGGTTGGACCGAGTGATAGGTCCTTCCGGGATGATCATCGTGTCTTCTGGAAGCTCTCCTATAGCTGCTGCGCCCATGATCATATCATTTTGTCCTCATAACAGGTTCATCTGCATGGAAAGGATCTAAATCAGCAACATTAAAAGTGTGAGAAATAGTATACTCACTTTGTAGATCAAGTTTGTAAGCATTGTCATTGATCTTTTCCAGCACTTGAAAGGGACCATCTCCTCTAGGTGCAAGCTTTGATTTCCTCTTGTCCGGAAATCTCTCATGCCTCATATGCAACCAAACCCAATCTCCTGGTTCAAATGTGATCTCCTTGCGGTGCTTATCAGCTTGTTGTTTATACTTCTCAGTTTTCTTTTCCGATATTGTCTTTGATCTTCTGATGAAGTTTCTTCACGAAATCTGCCCTGGTTTCACCTTCACTAGAATAAACAGCTTGTGGCAAAGGTGAAAGATCAAGTGGAGTAGTTGGATTAAAACCATAGACAATTTCAAAATTAAAGGAGAGAATTTCATACATGAATGCCTTCGCATGATTATAAGCAAATTCAATATAAGGTAAACAAGATAACCAATTCTTAAGATTCTTACCTACCGTAGCTCTCAACATTGAAAGAGTTCGATTCACTACCTCAGTTTGACCATCGGTCTATGGGTGACAAGTAGTTCAGAAGAGCAGCTTAGTTCCCAACTTTCTCCATAAGGTTTTCCAGAAATGACTCAAGAACTTGGTGTCACGATCTGATACAATGGTCCTTAGCACTCAAGGTTGATCTTTGGCAGACCTTGTGGTTGATCTTTGGCAGACTTAAAACAAAATCCATATCTTTAGGCAAATGATGCACTTAGTACAGAACTTCTCCACATCTCGTTTCATATGTGGCCAACAGAAATGCTCCATAAGCACACTTAAAGTCTTGTCTAGGCCAAAGTGACCCATGTGTCCTCCATGAGCTTATCCAAGCAGTAGCTCTCTCATTGATCCTTGAGGAATGCAAAGTCTTTTATCTTTGAACAAGAATCCGTTGTGCTGGTAGAATGATCCTGTAACGCCCGGGTTCTGCGAATGTTATACCGGGCCGATTTGTTTTGGGGATAAGAAATGCCTGGAAGGATCGGGAAGGCTTAGTCGAGGCCGAGAAACGGACCGAAGGACTTAGCCAGGAAAAATGGAAGAAAGAGGTCGAGCTAAACCAGCTCGACGAGCTGAAGTAGCTGAGCTACTAGCTAAACAAGCTGGACAAGCTGACCGGCAGCTCAACCTAGCTCGGTGAGCTGATCGAGTACTGACCCAACTGGGCGAACTGACAGCTAGGTAACGAGCTAGGTGGTACTAAGGTAGTTTTGGGTCGGAGGCGGTTAGGGTTGCTCGGCCAAAAGGTGGATATTGTTGAGTAACCGACGTGGGACCAATGGGTGCGATCTAGACCGTTGAAGAAATCAATGGCCGAGATTGGGGTACGAGGGATGGACGGTTATGTAGGTAACACCCATCCATATCCTATACAAGGATGGTGGTTGATAGAAATCAACACACATCACATCCACGCCCAAGGGAGAAATTCACACCGAAAAGGAGAGAAACTCGCCTAAGGCATAATCCACCGGGGAAAAGAGGGATCCGGGAGAGAATCGGGGAACAAACCCAACCGCGACCCAAGGGTTGACGGAGAGCAAGGGTGGTTTGGTGGAAACGTGGGTATCAGAATGAATGTGGCCGAGTTTGATCAAGACAGTCGAGTTCTTGTTGAGGGATCGATGGAACAGGCCGATCGGGTCGGCTAGGGTCACGCGTCGGGATTATAGCCGGACAATCATCTGGAGGGAACATTGTTCGGTTATGCGATCACGAATCATTGGGAAAAAGGGGGGCGCAGGATCAACGGATCACAGATCTAGTTAGATTCGCGAGGAACAATCATGACCGATTGGGTGATCTAAAGGGGTCGACCCATATCTAGACCAGTGATGCGATAAGGCGGACGGGCTGGCTGAGAGGAAGAATCCGGCAGCCGGTTTGGTTAAGTGGATCTCCAATCGAAACTTAGTCATGTGGGGATGGTTGGTTGAATGACTAAGTAACGATGGAGACTGGTTGGATAAAAAGGGAACTCGGCGGGTTGTCTGAGGCACACGTGCGGGTACAGCATGATGCACAAGACGTGAAGGACATGCATACAAGTGTAACATTTCAATATAAAAGGATCAGATGGGATTCGGCAAAGGGGCGCTGTCAAGATAGACATGCGAACTGTCCGAACCAAACCAACACGCGGGTCAAGAGGCAACCGAGTCACGGATATGGCTGCGGTAAGTACACTAACTTGCGTATTACTAGACGGTTAGGTCTAGAGAACGAAATGCATAAGAACGCATGGCTTGGGCCGAGTCTAAGAGAAATCTATAAGCCAAACGGAAGTTTATGGGAACTGACTGAAGGTAAAGATGATCAGACCGGGCAAGTGCTTGCTTGGATTTAGATCAAGGGAAAGGGAAGTTTAAAAATAGAATGAATTCCGCTGCGTACTAATCGAAAGGCTAAAAATAGATAAGGAAAGTCATAGGAAAGATCCGAAGGAAATCCTTAAACTAGAAATGGGTACAAATCAAGAGGTTCGGCTAGGAAAGGGCCTGAACTAGGAACTCCATCGTACGCGGTCAAGAATGTCCGGGATGGGGTGTTTCAGATCCATACGTAGCCTTACTTGTTTCCTTGAATGCTTCTTGAAAATCTGGATCGTTTTCATACAACTCCTTGAAATGATCGAATCCCATGATTTTGGCCTCCATTGTGCTGATCAGGGCGTGTCTCCTTGATAATGCATCAACAACAATGTTTTTTTTCCCTTTTTGTATTTGATCACATAGGGAAACGTCTCTACGAACTCAAGCCACTAAGCATGTCTCTTCTTAAGTGTAGTCTGACCTCTTAGATGCTAGAGCGTCTCATGATCTGTATGAATAACAAATTCTCTTGACAATAGATAGTGCTGCCAAGTTTCAAGAGACCTTACCAATGCGTAGAGTTCCTTATCGTAAGTAGGATAGTTAAGGGAAACTCCACTTAGTTTCTCACTGAAATATGCTACTGGCTTTCCTCCTTGAGTTAGGACAGCTCCTATACCTATACCAGAAGCATCACATTCAATTTCAAAACTCTTTTCAAAGTTAGGAAGTACCAAAACAGGCGCATGTGTGATATTCTCATATTTTACTCTTTTTAACATGCATTTATCTGGTATTTTGAGTTTTATGCATGTGTTTTATAGCATTTCTTTGATGTTTTGTTCTCATTTAGATTTTAGAGAGTTCTCACTAGGTCCTAGGGAGTCTTGCATGTTTTGGAGTGTTTTCTAGGTGCTTGGAGGCATTTTGGGGATGATTGGAGTAATGGACCAAAAGAGAATGCAAGGGTCACACAAAGTGTCCGAAAGAACTGGTCATACGAAGGATTTACAATCAGAATTAGCTTCGAGGGTCTTCATGAAAATGATGGAAAAATGAGTTAGCTGTCGTCTGAAAGTTGTTTCAAGGCATTCGGATAGGTGGTTCAGGAGATATGGTGATTTTACGAAGGGTATGTTCGTCTGGCCGCAAAGCTCGACCAACACCAACCAACCCGCACCGACCCGTGACCGACCGGTACCAGCTTCAGGACAACCCACACCAACCCGCTGTCGTCCGGTGTGCCCGTCCGGTGCTTATCCAACACACTGACAGGTTGAATGCTGGCCGACCATACCGACCTAATCTCACTCGGCATGTCTTCATCACGTCCAAGTACCAGCCAACTTCCATGCTGTACCATCCGTCCGGTATTGGGACAGTGGTCTATGCCGACCCAGCTCGCCTTCCTGTACCGGTCCAAGGTCATCTGGCATGCAACACCAAGGAGGACTGTACCGACCCGATCCCATCCGGTATGCTCGTCCGATCCTTAGCCAACAGTCGGGCAGGTTGAATGCCGGTCACCTGTACCGGCCAGTCTCGACCCGGAGTGAAGACTCTCGACCAAGGCTCCTCTATACCGGCCGGCTACACCGAACCACCACCGTCCGGTATGGAGACTCGCGACCCAGACCCGGCCGGGTCAAAACCCGGTTTGACCCAGTCCGCCCAAGCAACTTTAAATATTTGAAAAATTTAGATCTAAACTTTTTCTATTTCTTTTCTCTAGCAAAAACCTTTCCTTTTGAGGGTTCTTGGATTTTTGCAAGAGACCTCTTTAATTTTATGCAATCTAAAGTTTGAATCTTCTTAATCTCTCTTTTATTTTAATCTTTCTATTCCCTAATCATGGATTCAATCATCTTCCTTATGAGATTTGAGGGTTTTACCATGATTAGTGAGTAAGTCTTTTTAGAGCTCATGGATGAGGTAGATTAGGGGATTACGTGATTGATCTTTGATGTCTAGGGTTTAGATTACTTCTTTCATCTCTTATTTAGTGTTCATAATCCTAGATTAGGCTTGAGAAAGTTAATCTAGATCATAGGGAATTTCATGCACATAAGGTGTTCGATGAAATTCCCAAATAGCTTAATAAGAGATTTTACTTGCTTAACCTATGAGAGTAGTTGTTTAAGGAGTAGTATGGCTATTATAACCTATAATTAATGCTTGTTGATTAAATTTTCACAAATGAGAGTTTGTTCTTGGTTAGTTGATTAGCAAAGTGCTTAAGGCCATGAGAGTGGATTAATCTTGTTTAAGTGTTCTAGGCTAAGGGAAGTTAATTGATTGTGTGTGTTGACATCTTAGATTGCTCATAGAAGTCCCCAAAGTCCATAACCTCATCCAAGGGCTTGCCTTTATCATAATTATCAACCTCGTTTAGTATTTGTTGACTTGTTTGCTTTCAATTTGAATCATTAGGTTGCTAGATAAAACCAAAACCACTTGTTTGCTTGAATTAAAGAGTTTCTTACATTCTTATTGCATTGAACTAAACCTCAATTGGATTGACACCTTAAGTCCTACAATGATATGAGTAAGCTTAAGGATTGATTCTTAAGAAAAATCCTACTTATCAATTGGCGCCGTTGCCATTTGGGGTTCTAGTTTAGTCAATAGGATTTACATTCTTTTTGAGATTAAGCTTTTATTTTCTTTGTTTACTAATCTCTCTATCTAGTTTTCTCTTTTCATATAGGTGTATGAACACAAGAGCTAGAGGTGGACACAACCTTGTTGAGCCAATAGACGACATACATATCTTGGAACGTGGGATTAGAAATAGGAGAGAAAGAAGACGAGCTCAACACATTGAGAGGTTGGGTATGGAGCACGTTGAAGAAGCTCCGGTTGGTGACAACAATGTAAACGTGGCTAATGCTCAAGCACAAGGGCATGGTGGTAATGGAAACCACCAAGCCCAAGGTGGGAACGTGCAACACATCCCACCCGCCCGGCATGTTAGAGCACCAAACCATCCTCCACGGGCTCAAAACATTGTTGGAGCGGGTGATGCGGCCAATGCTTATGTGAACCGCCAAGGCATACAACCACCACCGATGGATAACAACAATTTTGAGGTCAAGATTGGTCTCATTAACATGGTACAAGGTAACAAGTTCCATGGCTTGCCGATGGAAGAACCCTTGGATCATCTCGATCATTTTGATAGAGTTTGTGGATTGAGAAACATGAATGGAGTCTCCAAGGATGGCTTCAAACTCCGACTTTCCCCATTCTCACTTGGAGACAAAGCACACCAATGGGAGAAGAATCTTCCTCAAGGGTCTATTACTACATGAGATGAATGCAAGAGGGCTTTCCTTGCAAAGTTTTTCTCAACTTCAAGGACGGCCAAGCTAAGGAATGAGATATCGAGCTTCACTCAACGCTCCAACGAGACATTCAATGAGGCGTGGGAAAGATTTAGAGGTACACCATGCAATGTCCTCATCATGGCTTCAACAATGCCTCTCTATTGAGCACACTCTACCGTGGAGCACTTCCAAAGATAAGAATGTTGCTAGACACCGCTTCCAATGGAAATTTCTTGGCCAAGGAGGTGAATGAAGCAATGGAGTTGGTAGAGAACCTTGCCCAAAGTGATGGAACATATGGTGATGAGTATGATCGGTCTACAAGGACCATAAGTCACTACAGAAAAAGTGCATATTCGTAGCGCGCAATATCCGCTATGGTTTAAATCCATAGCGCTTTTACAGACGATGTGTATACTCCCGTTATAAAAAACACTGTATTTTTGATAACATTTTTAAGAAATGCAGTTATATCGTAGATGTAATATAACACTACTTTTTATGCAATATATATATTTATAATAGCGTGTTTTTTTGTTATAAAAGTTTTATTCATAGCGATTTTGAGTTGCTATTTTATAATTGTTTTATTCATAGCATTTTTGTAATTTTACTATAGCATTCGAAATCTGTAATTGATTTGTTTAATTATTCCAGTAAATTGTATTTAAATTACGATTTACTAGGATTTGTTTTTGGTTTTTGGATAATTTGACAATTAAAAAGAAAAATGACATCGTTTATTATATTTATATAAAACCATGATATAAAAAACCTATATTACAATGTAAAAGTACATGATTAAAAGTTAAGTTGTGAATATTCCCTCAAAATCCTTCAAGAAATTAAGCATCACATGTCGACACAAACTAAATTGTAAATACAAGCATGTAACCAGAAAGTAGCTGTCAAGAAAAGCTAGGAGGTTACTCATTGATTCCTCAATTGGATAAGAGTTTCTCTCGTACCATTCCTCTTCTTCAAATCCATAACTCTGCTATTAAAATTATAAAAGAAACAGTCATTCACCAGTTTTGTTTCCAATTTTAGAGAACGTATAAAAACACAAAGTTACTTCGTTATTAATTACCGGTTTATCTTTCCCATTATGGTATGTCTGAAAATTGTCGACTTGAAGCTCGAAACCACTGGCTGGTTATTGATAGCCAAAACCACTTCATCAACTCCAATTGCCTTAAGTGCCTCTATCTACAAAATACATGATTCGGTTAAAACATAGGTCATGAGAGAAAGAATCTCCAGGTGACAACATTGAGCTACCATTTCCTGACTTAGGGGTTCCAACATGACATGATTTAAAGGCTGATCCAGGCATGTGGCATTCAATTAGATGAGCCGATGAGTCTGGTGCCTTAGTGCATATTGGAATCTGAATGTTTTGTTCCTAGATAATAAGGTTTGCTAGGAAACAAGGTAAGAACTTGAAGATTGAAAATACATTGGGAAGAAAATTAACTAAGACGAAACTGAGAGTCGAGGACCAACAATTCCAAGCAGCTCTGAAACTGCGATCCATTTCGTTTTCGCTTCACCTTCGCCGATCTTGGCGTGGGCTCCCTCCTGCTGTAATGGCCAGAAAAAAACCCCCAAAAATAAAATCCCCAAGCAAGATCCCTTTTGGATCTGCCCAAATTTCCGCTGAAAAACCTGTACCTGAGCCTCTTTCAGCTACAGTACCTGCGGCCATAAAGAGTACGATTTCTCCATATTTTATCTCACACACAGAATTTCATCCCTCTGCCGATGCCCAGCTTCCTGCAGTAGCAGTATATCTGGCCACCGTTGATGAGACCCCCAAATCTCAAGTTGCAGCTATAGTAGAAGGTTCTCACCAAACTTCTGTACCGGGCCAAACCGAACAAGCTCATGCTTCTTCGCCAAATAAACCTTCAATTGAGGGTCCCCACAGGCCGATTCCCCAAAATCAGCCTTCTCAAGTTACTCCCAACTCAAATATTGGTTCCACCTTTCTCTGGAAAGACCTCGTCAAGAGCTCTTCGACAAAGCTCGAACCGAAATGTGCCCCCTTCACTTTAGATTCAGGGGAGGCTTGTGTGCAAATCCCAAATTCTGTCATCGAGAAGAATAAAAAGGCTTGGGATTGTTTTATTCTTGGACAGTTTTATGAAGAACCCCCAGCCCGTGGTGCTGTCCACGCTATAGTCAACGGAATATGGAGCAAACAAAGACGTGATATTTCGGTCTCAAAGATGGAGGGCCACGCCTTTCTCTTCAGAGTCCCCTGCCCTGTAGCTCGTCGCTGAATCCTCAGTCAAAGTCTATGGCAAATTCATGGCCAAACTATGTTTGTTGCTAAGTGGTCTCCTAGCGTCCAACAGGAGAAGCCTGAATTGTCAATGGTTCCGGTTTGGCTTGAATTCATAGGAGTCCCACTCCAATTTTTCAACCGTGAAGGTCTGCAGGATATTGCTGGCTGTGTTGGTCATCCAATCTGTCTTCATCCCTCAACAGAAAACTTAACCAACATTGCAGTTGCGAAAGTTTACACTGTCATTGACCCGACGAAACCACTTCCGGAAGCTGTCAATGCAAGGTTTAAAAATGGTGACACTAGGAGAATTCATGTCTCTAGTCCATGGCTCCCATCTCTTTGTAGCTTCTGCAAAAAAGTTGGCCACACTATCTCGAAATGTACCGCAGGACCTCCTACTTGTTCTTTCTGCAACTCAGTGAAACATACTTCAGACCTTTGTAACAAAGGTAGAAAAGAGAAGAGCAAAGGAAAGGCACCTATTAAGAGCCTCCTCCCGATAGTGCCTCAACGAAAAGCAGTTTATCGAGCCATAGCCAGAAAGGAAGCTCCTAATCCCCAGCCTTCGCCAGAGACTCCTAAATCTCTGCCTCCTCCTGTTGCTATTATTGCTGCTGAATCGACGCCATCTGAAGTTGCAAAGGAAACTTTAACAACTGTTCCCGGTGGACCCTCAGAAGGAAAAGCAGATCAACATGATTTCTCTGGGGCTTTTTCTCAAGACTTGGATAAGGTAGGATTATGTGTAGACCTCAGGACAAACACAATCCCCTCCCCAACGCATTCAAGCTCTTCTGAGAGGGATTTCAATTCAGAATCAGCGAGCTTGTCAGCTGATGATGTCAACCTGGACGATGAGAATGATAAGTTCATTCTAGTTGTAAATAAGAAGCTGAGGAATCAAGTTAATACTCTGAGTAGGGCTAGAGGCCCTTTAAACCTCTAATCATAACCCTTTTATGGTTTTTTTTTGTTGGAATATAAGAGGGTTTAATGATTCTGTAAAGCGGCGTGGTTTTAGGAAATGGTTGAAGTTAAATAAACCTGTTTTTGGAGGTCTCCTTGAGACTCATGTTAGCCCTGGGAAAGCCTCGTCTATAGTATCACGAGCCCTACCAGGGTGGTTTTTGGAAACTAACTACGATTTTTCAGACTTGGGAAAGATCTGGCTACTTTGGCACCCTTCGGTTCGTGTCAAGGTAATCGCAAAATCTCTCCAGTTGATCACCTGCCTTGTAAAACTTCCTTTTGTGCATGTCGAATTTGCTGTTTCCCTGGTGTATGGATCAAACTGCAGGAAATTAAGACGATTGCTATGGTCTGAGTTGGAAGGTTGGTCGTGTTCATCTCAGCTCTCTAGCATCCCCTGGACTGTTCTAGGCGACTTTAATGAGATAATCGATTCCTCAGAACACTACACTGCTGATCAGTTCACTTCTCCAAGAGGTATGCGTGATTTCAGAGAGTGTCTTGGCCACTATACTCTATTTGATCTCCCTTTCTGCGGCAATACTTTTACCTGGTCAAACAAGCATACCACTGGAATTGTGGCAAAGAAGCTAGATAGAATTCTTGTTAATGATGCTTAGATGCTTGCTTTTCCTGAGTCTCTTGGTGTTTTTGGAGAACCTGGGATCTCTGATCATAGCCCTTGCTGTGTTTTTCTTGACACTCAGAAGCCAAAGCAGAAAAGACCCTTCAAATTCTTTGCCCTTCTCAATCATCACTCTGATTTTGCAGAACTGGTAAAAACTTGTTGGAACTCCATGTCCTTTGATGGAACAAAAATGTTGTGTGTTTCCAAGAAGCTCAAGGAGTTGAAGAGCGTGATAAGAAATTTTAGCAGACAGAACTACTCAGACCTGGAAAAAAGAGTAGCAGAATCCTTCACTCACCTCTTGGAATGCCATCAATCTCATTTGTCGGCGCCTACTCCTTTGACTGCTCAAACTGAAAGAGAAGCCCATCGCAAATGGCATTCACTAGCTAAGGCCGAAGAATCTTTCCTCAGGCAAAGATCTCGTGTACAATGGCTGGATGTTGGTGACTCAAATTCCAGATTTTACCATCGGGCAACTAAATCAAGACAGGCTCAAAACCAAATCATGTTCTTGCTTGATGAAGATGATTCTATAATAGACTCTCTAGATGATATAAAACAGCATGCAGTGAGTTATTATCATGATCTTCTTGGTGGAAATGTATCTCCTACAACTTCCACTCCTGAGGAAATCGCCTCCGTGGTCCCGTATAGATGATCACCATAAGTAGTCGCTTCTCTCTCAGCGCCATTCTCTGATATGGACATCCAAAAAGCGTTCTTTGCTCTGCCAAAAAACAAAGCTCCTGGCCCTGACGGGTATCCTTCAGAGTTTTTCACTGCCAACTGGGCTGCGGTTGGTAATGATTTGATTGCGGCAGTAAGAGAATTTTTCAGCTCTGGTCAATTACTCCAGCAGTGGAACTCAACAATCCTGACTTTGATTCCAAAGAAGTCTAATGCTTCAAATCTAAAAGATTTCAGGCCCATTGCTTGCTGCAACTCTCTCTTCAAAGTGATCTCCAAGCTGCTTGCAAACCATCTAAAATCGATTCTCCCAGGTTTAATTTCGAACTCCCAGTCTCCTTTCATACCTGGTCGTCTTTTAGCGGAGAATGTTCTGCTGGCTACTGAATTGGTTCAAGGATATAACTGGAAAACAATATCAAAGAGGTCCATGCTTAAGATTGATCTTCAAAAGGCTTTCGATACAGTAAACTGGGACTTTGTGATCAATACACTTGAAGCTTTAAACTTTCCCAGCAAGTTTACGGCTCTGATCCGAGAGTGCTTAACAACTACAAGATTTTCAATTGCCATAAATGGTGAGTTGTGTGGTTATTTCAAGGGAACCAAGGGACTAAGGCAAGGAGACCCTTTATCTCCTTACCTGTTCGTTCTGGTCATGGAAGTTTTCTCTCAAATGCTTAATACGAAGTACAACAATGGCTCCATTGGTCACCATCCAAACGCAATCAGCCCCCAAGTCTCCCACTTGGCTTTTGCCGACGATATCATGGTCTTTTTCGATGGTGACAAAGAATCTCTCGAAAGTATTGCTGACACACTTGAATCTTTTTACCATTGGTCAGGGTTGGCTATGAATAGAAGCAAGACAGAGCTTTTCACGGCTGGATTGAACCAGGATGAAGCAAACAATATCTCTAGTCTGGGTTTTAGTTCTGGTACAATGCATGTCCGTTACTTGGGCTTGCCTCTAATGCACAGAAAGCTGAGACTAGCAGACTATAAACCTCTAATTGATAAGATCACTGCTCGCTTCTCTTCTTGGAGTTCTCGTGCTCTATCTTTTGCAGGAAGGAAGCAGTTGATTGCTTCTGTCATCTACGGAACTGTAAACTTTTGGATCTCAGCATTTACCCTTCCAAAAGGATGTCTAAAGAAAATTCAGAGCCTCTGTTCTTGATTCCTATGGAGTGGTGACATCAATAAAAAGGCTACAGCCAAAGTTTCTTGGGATAATGTTTGTTTGCCTAAAGAGGAAGGGGGTTTAGGATTGAGAAATTTCCAGATTAAAACTATTCGTCTTAAACTGATATGGCTTCTGTTTGCAGAAGGAAACTCTTTATGGGTGAAATGGTTAAAAGCCTACTGGACAAAGGATGAAAACTTTTGGTCTATTGACGAGCACATGCAAACCTCATGGACTTGGAAATCTCTTCTTGCGCTCAGACCCTTAGCAGCTCAATTCTTAAGATCCAGAGTAGGAAATGGAGAGCGCACCAGTTTCTGGATGGATCATTGGACACCTCTAGGACCACTTATAAACCAGTTTGGCGATTCTGGTCCAAGGGATCTCATGATTCCACTGTTATCCACTGTTGCACCAGCTTGCACCACGAATGGTTGGAGACTTAGAGGAGCTCGATCCCAGGCTGCTGAAATCCTACAAACACATCTAACCACGGTACCTATTCCCTCTCTCTCTTCTTCTGAGGATGTGTACTTATGGACTGTAAATGATGTTGAGCTCTCTTCCTTCTCTACTAAACACACTTGGGAAAGTTTGAGACCTAGGCAACATTCGCAAGCTTGGACGAAAAATGTTTGGTTCAAAGGTACTATTCCGAGACATGCTTTTACAATGTGGGTGACTCACCAAAATCGATTGCCTACCAAAGATCGCCTTGCTTAGTGGGGAATGCACACCAACAAAATGTGTTGCCTCTGCGACAGACTCGAGGAAAACAGAGACCATCTTTTCCTTAGGTGTTCATTAAGTGAAGCCCTTTGGGACATGGCCCTAAAGAGGCTGGGTTACCATCCTCATACTTGGAATGCTTTTTCAATGTGGTTAGATCTCAAAGACATTATTTCTCCAAGGACTCTACGACGGCTGGTTTCTCAAGCTATCATCTACGCTATTTGGTCGGAACGAAACAACAAGCTTTTCAACAACACACACACTTCTACTCAGGTGATCTTCAAAACTTGTGATCGTCTGATTCGTGACGCAATCCTCGCCAAACGGAAACGCAAGGCTTTTGGTGAGCTAATGCAAACGTGGCTCTCATATGTCTAACTCTTTCCTAGTGTTTATATCTTAG
This sequence comes from Eutrema heterophyllum, assembly GCA_002933915.1. Taxonomy (NCBI): domain Eukaryota; kingdom Viridiplantae; phylum Streptophyta; class Magnoliopsida; order Brassicales; family Brassicaceae; genus Eutrema; species Eutrema heterophyllum. The sequence goes on from PKMM01051647.1 coordinate 569,938, forward strand.
ACTATTCCTTGTTTTTTTATCTTTTTTTGGCAAGGTCTACTCTACTCTGCTTTAGCTTTTTTGTAATTTTACAAACCTTCTCATTTGTTAATGAAATTCAAATACTTATCAAAAAAAAAAAAAAAGACGAAACAATAACAAGCATTATATCATCATAGTATGTGATGAAGGATCATGGGTTTATTAGCAAAATCAACAAGCGGCTTTTGGAAACTGAGAGTTAATGGCCTCAACCGAGTCAGTATTACTTAGTTTATTATAATTTGATAAACACTAACAAAACCCAGTATACTAGCATATAACTATAATCCCAAATTAAGCTAACAATGGCCTCAAGATAAAGGAACAATCAATAGATTCAGTTCACTCACCTTGTCCGAGAGTAAATTTGAAAGGCGTTCCTCTGTCACGGCTGGAGTCAAACTTTCGTACCATTGGCCGATGGATCTTCTATCGATTTGCAACCACGAACCCAGATTTCACTAAAACGGCAGATTAAATGTGAAACCCAATCAACGAAAGATGTTTCGAAACCCATAACCCCTAAGAAGAAAACGATATCTCTAATTAATCCAACGAAACCCTAGAGCCCAAACACCATAACCTTCAACGGAGCATGGGTCTGAGAGGCGGCGGGAGCGAATCGAAGTGAGTTTTTCCGGAGCGAATCAGAGCTTCGTCGTTGAAGGAGGCTCGGAGAGAAGTGAGACGAAGAAGAGTAATCATTTTATTTTTTGAAACACGAGCTAGAGTAATCAATCGGAAAGAAAGAATAATGTTAGGAAGGAAGGATCCTAGGGTTTGAGAGTGTGCCATGTAATCGATCCATAACATCTTTTTCTATAGGTTCTCATCTTCTTAAGGCTTATTTTTGTTTCTTATACCCTAAATAAAATCGTTTTTAATTATTTATATTAGTGATGGAAAATGTTTTATAAACATGAGTTTATGATAAGTTGTTTACTTTTCTAATAATATATAATGTTAGAGTTCAAAAATAAATTTAAAATGAAAAACTATATAGCAAATTTTGTGTGATACTAAATTATAGATGAAAGACTTAATAACTTATCCTTATTAGTTTGTATAGGATTTGTATGTGTATAATCATTTTGCAATCATTTGCGATCATTTTATTTTCTTTTGCAATCATTATCATATTTTATTGTGTGAATCCTAAACTCTATACTCCAATGCCCTAAACCCTAAACCTTAAATGTGAATATATAATTTTGGAGTTTACAAAAAATTTAAAGACAAAAACTATATAGCAAATGTTGTGTGACACTAAACTATAGATGAAAGACTTAGTAACTTATCATTAGTTTGTAGGGTTTGTATATATGTTTGTAATCATTTTTGCAATGATTTTGCAATCATTTCCAATCATTGGCAATCATTTTCATTTGTTAATTGACAACATAACCTAAACCATAAATCAATATAACCTAAAGCCTAAATCAACATAACATAAACCCTAAACGTCAATACCCTAAACCCTAAATCAAATATTCAACACTTAATTCTTTTTTAGTTTTATCTTAAAAAATTGTTTTATATATATTATGTTATACATATGAGATAAAAATTTATTGTATATTCTATTGTTAATTGAGAAATTACAAAGAAATTATATTTCACACAATAAACTCTATATTCCAATGCCCTAAACCGTAAATCAAATATTCAAGACTTAATATTTCTTCTTTTATTTATTTTTTATAAAAACTTATATATTTCAAATCTTATACCTTATACCCTAAACTCTAAATCAATATCATAATTTTCTCTTTTTATTTTGTAATTTTGTAATTTTTAGTTGTGTATTGATAATGTTCTGTTTATTGATTTTGGATGGCAATAACATATTTTATTGATTTTGGATGGCAATAACATATTTTATAACAATCAACAACAACATTATTCGATTGATTTGAAATACCACACAAAGAGCTAAGGTAATAAACCATCAAAGTGTGTTCCTCACTCTTGAGTTCTTAATCGTAAGTAAATAAATAAAAGTCATCCGCCTTCTTTTAGTTGCTCTTCTTCAATCATCCCTTGACCTGCATAAAGGTTTTCATAAGCAGAACTTGCAACAGGTTCGGTTCATTAGCTGAGTCGTAAGGGCTTTGCAATCTTCAGTTTTATCCTTTAGTGTCTCATCATCAGCATTATCTTCATCTGTTTTAGTGAATTATCAATACAAAATATGCCTCTATGGTTCCACTTCCTCTTTGTCCCTTCACTTCGTTCATAACACTATACTTAACCTTACACAACCAACAAAGAGATTAACTCAGAAATCAATTCGTCCAAAAATAGACAACAAAAGAATCACAACAGCACTAAGAAAGTTCCTGCCTTTTTATAGATTAATGCACACAAAAGGAAAAAAAATCCATTAACAATCGTACAAGTTTCTGAGTTCTAACAATTAATTGAAATAGACCTAGAGACAAAGAAGACCAATCTGAAGTAATTAGTAGAAATCGAAGTGAGGAATTACCGAAGTGGGAGTAAGAATTGAAGTAGTAATCGGCGCTGGTGGTATCATCATTGAAAACAGATTACGAATATTCCAGACTTTCATTTTTTGATGCAAAAAATAAAGCCGCATTATATTGGTGTTCTGAAGATCATGAAAAAAAGAGGAAATACATTCACGCTCAATTTAAACCTAACACAAAGGAACGCAACAATAATCCCAGATCTCATCCCAAATATGGAGAATCAAAAAGGATAAGCTAAAAACATGTTAATAAACGAAGGAATCATCACTCGTGAAGCTGAAACAGTTGTTCATTACCTTCACGACGGATTTGGGATGTGAATTTCATCCGGTCTTTGCAGTGGATGCACCGGAACCTTAAAAAAAAGACACAAACTTTGGCTCTTCAGATCTTTTATCACATCCTCCAATCTCCGAACCCCGCCGATTCGAGATTTAGATGGCGAAGGAAAGTGAATCTGAAATTGAGAAAACTGGATATTAACACTACTCTTTCTGTTCACACTACTTTTTATGTTGCTATTAATTCTTTGTGAACAGAAAGAGGGGAAGTAGTGTGAACAGAAAATTCAGGAAGAATGCAGAGAAAAAGTAGTGTGAAAAGAGGAGAATAAGAGAGAAGATATGAGAAAATACGAGAGAGAGAGAAGAAATCGTCGAAGGATAAAAATTTGGCTCTGATACCATGTAATTTGGTATAAATCTCAATGCTTGATTGAGAATGTGTATTTGACAATCAATATAAAGTCATACAACGGTAATAATAATAATTACATAATTATTGAGTATCCCTTATGTACAGGAAGGAAATCTTCTAGTTTCCTATGGCTCGAGGGCTATGAGGAGGGGATTGACCCATGAGCTCAGGTGGTACGGTATGGTTACCGTCGGAAGCAGCAACCATGGCTTGTAGAGAGCAAATCTCAGCATCGTCTTCGACCAGATGCGTTGGTACTTTTTTTTTTTTGATGACTAGAGAGAATCGTGTTTTGTGAGGAGGAAGAGAGGGAAAAAAAACTTAGGAGAGGAAAAAATTTGAGACTAGGAGGAGAATTCGAGAGCGAGAGTAAGAAATTTGAGACGAGAGTAAGAAAGACGAGAACTCGATCTCTTTGAGACGAGAGATTATGTTTTGGACTTAGAGAATTTTTGGGAGCCAAACCAAAAAATAAGCGGGCAAAAAATTAAGTTATCCCGCTTCCACATAACATAGCACTAATCATATGGCACGTGCAATTAAATAGGAGGGCATGAGCAAAAAATTAAGCAGGTGTAACACTTTTATACGCTCACATATTATAATAGCATTGATAATTTCCAAACACTATGAAAAAGTATCGTCTATAACATTTATTGCAGAGTTTTTAAAAACACTATGTTTTAGTGCTATCAATACCTCAATTTCATGTAATGAGTGATTTTGAGGAGCAAAGGAAAACCAAGGAAATGAAAGCTCTCCATGACAAGATGAATAAGCAAGCCAATATGATTTACAAGCTTCTAAATGCTTCTCAAAAAGCGGTTCACTTTGTTGGTGATTTTGAAGCAAATCAAAGGTTCCAAGAACAAATGGTGGATTTGAGTAACCAAGAGGAAGTGCATTATGTTGGGAATAATGGTGGCTATCAAGGAGGCTTCAACAACAACTATAGGAATCAACCCATTTTAACCAAGGTCAAGCCTCCAACACTCAACAACAAGGCTATGTTCCAAGAACAACTTTCAAGGGAACCAAGGCGGGTTTCAACCTAAGCAACCTTTTGCTCCACACAGTTTTCAAAAAGATTTTGCCCCACAAGTTCAAGGAAAAAACTCTATGCCTCAAGACTTTGATATGAAAAACGTGCTTCAACAAGTTCTTCAAGGCCAAGCTAATGGAGCAATGAATATATGTAAGAAGATGGCGGAAATCCATAACAAAGTAGATTGCTCCTACAATGAGCTCACCACAAGGTTTGAGACCATGACCTCTAGGCTCAAACATTTGGAGAATCAAGGTAGTCAAGGAAGCTCCCTCTCTAATAAACCCATGGAGAAGCTCAAAGGAAAAATTGATGAGAGCCAAAAGGAGTATTGCAATGTTATATTCTCCAATGATGAGAATGAAGCCGCTATTAGAAATTGAGCCTCTACTCTATGGTTCACAACTCGGAGAACTTCCCCTTAGAAATTTTCCCTCAAAGCTCAATGAGGGCATTGAGAAACAAGGTAGGGGGTGACCTTTGGGAATGAAGATGATGTGGTTTTTGTTGAGGGAAAGGGCAAAGGCATACATGAAGAGCAAGTGATTTCTACGCAAATGGAGGTTGAGAAGTCTCTCAAGAGCGTGGTTAAAGAGAAAAACGTGGAGCCACATGTGATGTCTAAGAAAGAAGCCTCTTACATTGGACCTTCTCCATATGAGCCTCCACTTCCATTACCCGGTCGTTTTCTCACCAAGGCTCAAAAGAAAGTGCTTTCAAGCTTCCATCTCTTGCTCTCTTGGGGATTTGAAGATAGATGATGCTTTGTGTGACTCGGAATCAAGTGTGAACGTCATGTCCTTGGAGATGGTTAAGAGTCTCGAGATCAAGAGTATGGAAGAATACCCCTCCACCATCACGTTTGGAGATTCTTCCTCTAGGAAACTGTGACACCCTATACCAAATTACGACAAGCTACATGAACTATAGGCGGCGGGAAAGCTAAAATACCGGATTTTAAAAATTTTCTTTCAATCACCTTCAATTATCTAAACATTGGTATAACTACTTAAGCACCAAGTAGTAGCTCATAACCAAAGAGCTTGACAAGAAAACAAGGATCGAGTAAAGTTCAAACCACCATTCACTTAAACATTCGAGTCTAAGAACTTAAGCCTTCCAAAACAACTTAGCATTACTAACCAAGGCATACCAACAAGTTTCCATGTTAGCAACAAAAACATATATCATACAAGACAAGGTCACAAAATCTATTTACGTCATCCTCTCATTCCGCCTCGGTTCCCCGAGCTCCGCGATCCTAAGACTTCTCTTTACCTGCACCAAAAGAGGTGCGTAAGCACTGATAATGCTTAGTGAGGCGGTCGTCCCGTCCCACGTTTATACACACATGTGATCAAAGACTTACCGAAACAAAAGCAACACAAGCAAGCAATCAAGCAAGGAATGATAGAGCTCCACCAAACACATACAACACAACAACTTAGACAAACCATAAATCAGACCCATATGGTCAAGTCCTAACACACATATCGATCATGGTAATTCAATAATCACATAGACCAACCACGGTCACGCACTCACCTTGGTTGATGATTAGAAACGATGAAACAACACAGCCGTTCCTTTGATTTTTGAATCCTAAAGCTTGCTTCTTCTCTTGGTACAACACACCACCAGGATAACTACAATTTTTCCTGTCAATTAGAGCACCAAGCATACTCTCAAATGACGAATCATAAGCTTTAACTCGGATTACCAAAAACCCCAAATTCTCGGATTCCTCCTCTAAAAACAGAGCTTCACTTAACCGATCATATCTCTTGATCTAGACAATATTTGAGCAATTCCTTTGGTCAGTTAAGACCCTCAAGGATCTACCCACCAAATTTCAACTCATTCTGTAAAGATTTGAGCACCCAATCACTCTCTCAATCCCGACCCGTCGGGATTGCTCTGTTTTGAGCGGTTTTGAGAGAAAATTCATATCTCTCAAACTACTCGATTAAACTCAACGAAATTTGGTAGTTAATTAGTCAAGAGATTGAAGAACTTACTCAAAAATGTTCAGCTCAATCCGATCTCGTTTGGTAGCCCCGATCGGACCTTGAATCAGCTCCCCACACTTTCTCCGCTTCTCCTTCTTCTCCTTTCTCTCCCTCCCTCTAGCTCCACGAAAAAGTCTCACCCAATGAGCACGAAGAAGGTTATGGAAGCTTATAGAAGCTTTGAGAAGAAGGAGGAGATATTTGTTGGTTTAATTAAATTAAACCAAACCGTAATCACTAAACCGAGCTCAAATAAACCAATTCCCGTAATTCCCATTGAATTTCTTCTCCTCGTTTAGGATTTCCGCCAAACTTCCCGAAATATTTGAGACATCTCCCCGTCCCAAAGTATTTATTTCACTCCCTTCCATACCCCGAAATTATAGCTTAATTCCGTTTAAACTGAACCACTCAGGATTTATTCTCGACGATCAATCCTTGATCAATTCAACCCATTCTCCGCCCGTATGGCTATTAATCGAGCTCGGTATCGTTCTGTACTTGATTCAGTAACACCCCCGGATTTAATACCGCAAGATCCCACGTGGTCTCCCAACGGCTAACCCGTCGAATTCCAATACCACAGGACTCGCGAGTTAAGTCCGTCAAACGACCTAGCACATTAGAATCCAATACCACAGGCTCCTAATATGCTAAGTCCCCGTGAGATCCAATACCACATGCTCTCACTCGGTTTACCAATCTATTAGAATTAAATACCACATGATCCTAATCGGTAAAGCGCCCCGTTAGGATTAAATACCACATAATCCTAACCACATCATTAGAGTTAAATACCACATAACTCTAATGACCCGTCATTAGGGTTAAATACCGCGTAACCCCAATGACCCGTCAATAGGATTAAATACCACATAATCCTATCGACCCAACCACGTATTAGGATCTATTGACATCGATCCATAACTCATCGAATCAAGACGGAACAATACACCGCTCTCAACTCCGCAACACATGAAATACCACATCATGTGTCAATCCGTCAATACATGAAATACCACATCATGTATTCGACGTCCCCCAATACATGAAATACCGCATCATGTATTAAATAACCACGATTAACTAAACAACATCCCATCTCTTATTAATTCTCCGCCAAAATACAACAATCCCGAGGGTTCATTTACAACAAAAGTCGAATAAAATACATCACAAGAGAATGACTAGGAACACGGATGTTACAATTCTCCCCCACTAATTAGATTCGTCCTCGAATCTCACGTCTCAGCTTGTTCCTTAAACCACTTGGAGAATTTCGCCTTTACTCGTCTTTCCGGTTCCCAAGTCTCCTCTTCTAACCCATCACAATCCCACAAGATCTTAATCTCGGGAGTTCTCTTCCTCCCGTCCACCTTGATTCTACGATCTAGAATCCTCACGGGTCTCGCCTCGACCCTCAAACTCGGTGACAACTCAGGTAGAATCTCCGGTAACACCTGATCATCTCTATGCAAGCATTTCTTCAACTTCGAAACATGAAAAACATCATGAAATGCTCCCATAGCTGCTGGCAAGTCCAGCCTATAAGCAACAGGTCCAACTCGTTCCAACACTCGGAACGGTCCCAAATACCTCGGACTCAACTTACTCTCGGAGATAGACCTGTTAGAACCCTTAAGCATCGCCATCTTGAGATAAACCATATCTCCTACGGCGAATTCCAACTCTTTCCTGCGGTTATCCGCATAGCTCTTTTGTCGATCCTGAGCTTCTTTCATATTTAGCTTCAAAACTCGGATCTTTTCCGTAGTCTCTTGTACCAAACTCTCGCCAAACATGCTTCGCTCCCCTACTTGAGTCCAGCATAATGGCGTTCTACAAGGCCTGCCATAAAGAGCCTCATATGGTGCCATCCCGACACTAGCCTGGTAGCTATTATTATAAGTAAACTCCACCAAGCTCAGGTAGTCGACCCAATGGCCACCCCAATCCAGTACACACATCCTCAGTAAATCCTCGAGAGTCTGAATCGTTCTCTCTGATTGTCCGTCAGTCTGAGGATGATAAGCGGTACTCATGTGTACCTTAGTACCCATTTCCTTCTGAAACTCTCGCCAGAATATCGACGTGAACTTACTATCACGGTCCGATACAATACTCACCGGTACACCATGTAACCTCACTATCTCATTGATGTACTTTCTCGCCAAAACTCGGGCTCCATCTGTTTTCCTTATGGCTAAGAAGTGAGCAGACTTAGTCAGGCGATCGACAATAACCCAAATAGCATCCCTACCTCGAGAATTCGGCAACCCAACCACGAAATCCATCGTAACCATATCCCATTTCCACTCAGGAATGGGTAAACTCTGTAACAGCCCACTCGGAACTTGATGCTCCGCTTTCACCAATTGGCAAGTCTCGCAACTAGCCACCCACTTGGCTACATCCCTCTTCATCCCAACCCAATGATAATACCGCTTCAAATCTCGGTACATCTTAGTTGCCCCGGGATGAATCGAAAATCGACTCTGATGTGCCTCTCGAAGAATGTCTTTCCTCAACTCCTCATCATTAGGCACACAAACCCGACCATTCACTAAAATGGTCCCATTATCAGAAACTTGGTATTCAGACTTCTCATCTCTAGAAGCTTTAACCAATGCCTCGTCTTTCTCTTGAGCAACCCGCACTCTACTCAATATATCCGCCTGATTCACCGCTTCTAATCCCAGCGGCTCTGTCTCATCAGAAACAACACACAACTGCAGGGCACTGATCATACTCACCAAGTTCTCCGTATCTCTCTCTGTGTCTGAAGCTACACGCTTCCGACTCAAGGCATCCGCCACGAGATTAGCTTTACCGGGATGGTAAGCTATCTCTAAGTCATAATCCGTCATGAGCTCCATCCACCTCCTTTGTCTCAAGTTCAACTCAGGCTGAGTGAACACGTACTTGAGACTTTTGTGGTCCGTGAACACTTGGACCTTTCCGCCATACAGATACGATCTCCATATCTTAAGAGCAAACACCACTGCAGCCAACTCCAAATCATGAGTAGGATAATTGCCCTCATGCTTCCTCAACTGTCTCGAGGCATAAGCAATTACCTTCCCATGTTGCATCAAAACGCAACCCAATCCCAACCTCGATGCATCCGTATAGATCGCATATGGCTCCTTAGGATCAGGTAACGCTAATATCGGTGCAGTAGTCAACAACTCTTTAAGCCTCGAGAAACTCTCCTCACACTTTTGAGACCACACAAATGGAACATCTTTCCCCGTTAATCTCGTCATAGGTTGAGCAATACTCGCAAAACCCTTGACAAACCTCCTGTAATACCCAGCTAAACCAAGGAAGCTTCTTATCTCCGTTGCATTCTCAGGTCTGGGCCATTCTTTTATAGCCTTAATCTTATCCGGGTCAACAGAAACTCCACTCTCCGAAACCACGTGCCCCAAAAATCCAATCTCCCTTTGCCAAAAGCTACACTTACTCAACTTGGCAAATAGCTTATGTTCCCTCAGCTTCTCCAACACTTTTCTCAAGTGATTCCCGTGCTCTTCAGAACTTTTCGAATACACCAATATATCATCGATGAATATGATGACAAACTCGTCCAAATATTCCCGAAACACATCATTCATCAATCTCATAAACGCCGCTGGTGCATTCGTTAACCCGAATGGCATTACTACAAACTCATAATGCCCATATCTCGTTCTGAAGGCCGTCTTCTGAATGTCTGACTCCTTGATAGGGATTTGATGATACCCAGAAGCCAAATCAATTTTTGAGAACCAAGTAGCACCTCTTAACTGATCCAACAACTCATCAATTCTCGGAAGAGGGTACTTGTTCTTAATCGTCACTCGATTCAAACCCCGGTAATCGATACATAATCTGAAACTTCCGTCTTTCTTCTTCACAAACAAGACGGGTGCTCCCCACGGCGAGCTACTCGGTCTTATAAATCCCTTATCCAATAGCTCCTCCAACTGTTTCTTAAGTTCTGCCATCTCTGCCGGTGCCATACGATATGGAGCTTTAGAAATAGGAGCTGTTCCCGGTTCTAACTCAATCGTGAAAGGATCTGATCTCGGCGGCGGTAATCCTTTCAACGGTTGAAACACATCTTCAAACTCCCTCACCACGAGAATGTTTTGAAGCATTGAATCTCCAACCTCCTCAGGTATTGAAATGGTTGCGAGATATGCTTCACATCCCTTCTCAATCATCCTCTCGGCTTGAATAGCCAAAATCACCAAGCTCCCCGGAGTAGGTCTCACCCCCTGATCGACCACCTTCCCATGATCATTCTCAAATATCACTCGACCTCTATGACAATCCAATTGAGCTTTATACTTCCCAAGCCAATCCATGCCCAATATCACATCATAAAGCTCCACTGGCCACACAATCAAGTCAGGTGGCTTCACTTCCCCGACAATATGAACAGCAACATCTTTTATGAAACTATGAGTCTTAAAGACTTGACCACCAGCCACCTTCACCATTCTCACATGCTCACTAGGCTCTTCTAGGAGCCTTCCCTTTTTAACCAATTCCGGAGTAACGAAGCAATGAGATGCTCCGGAATCAAACAACACGTGAGATGTAACCCCTCCCACGTTTAGGGTCCCTACATATAGTCTATATGTTGAGACCACCACAACAACATAACAAAATAATTTAAGTAAGAGGAGAGTTCTAACCAGTGATCGGCTTGGAGTTGCTCCCTTCTCCCGACTCGATGCTCAGAGAGTAGGCTCGAGGAGTCACTGCCGTCCTCTTAGCTGGTGGAGCTCCTGTACTTCCTCCACCTGGCTTAAGCTTGGGACATGAAGTCTTAATATGTCCCACCTCCTTACAATGGTAGCAAGTCCTCATATCCTTATTAGGGCAGTTAACGGCCTTATGGTCCTTGCCCCAGCACTTAAAGCATCCGGAGTGCTATAAGCACTTTGAGAAGGGCCCTCCCACTTTCTTTTCTGACCTCCCATGAACTTGCCACCTCTTCCTGAATCAGACGTAAGAGGCTTCTTTGCTTGAGTCTGAGGTCTAGCCGCCTTAGCCTCTTCCTTTAAACCCTCCTCGATCATGGCCGCTCTCTCCACTAGCTCGGCCACCGATGCATAAGTTCTTACAATGCACCTATTCCTTAACTCCAACCGCATACCCCGCAAGAATCTCCTCACTTGGGCTTGCTCATCCTCAAGACCCCTTCCCGCAAATCTTCGAAGTAGGTTAAACTCCACCTCATACTCTCGAACCGACCTCGTTCCTTGAGATCAGTCTAGAAACTCTGCTTCCAATCGATCCATTGCCTCTTGCGGGAAATACTTGAGGTTGAATTCTTCACAAAAACCTCCCCAAGTGTCTACACCATTGGCTCTTCTAGCCAACACGCTTCTCCACCACATATGTGCATCTCCTTCTAGGTAATGCACCGCTAAGTCGATCTTATATTCCTCCGGACACCTCACCGAGAGGAAATTTCTCTCTAGTCTCGACCTCCATTCATCCGCCTCAACCGGTTTAGCACCTCCCGAGAAGAATTTGGTGCCAAGCCGTTGCATATGATCCAACACCGTGAGGTACGGCGGAATCATGGGACCCACAACATCTTCCCTAGCCTCGGGGTTCACCACTCGCGGTGGTTCATTAACTTCGGGTGGCATTTGAGGAGCTCGGACCGGTACCGCCCCAGGTAACCTCTCTAATATTTGAGCCAGCAACCCTATCATTTGTCTCATTTGATTCACCCCAGCTTGTTGTTGAGCCTCAACCCGCGGTTCATTACTAGCCGCTTGAGCCGCATTACCCGCAGCTCCATTAACTTCCTCCCCTACAACATTCTCTCCCATGGGGTTCACACTCTCTTCTGGCTCAGCTGGCTCCCTTGCTACCCTTCCTCTTCCTCTACCTCTACCTCTTCCTCTTCTAGCACCTCTCACCATACTACAAAAGCAACAAGGATTTCAATACATCTTAACAATACAAAACACGAGGGAAGTCTTACCGTGGAAACTTTTTACTTGGCGGAAGAGGATGATCTCTAACCCAATCCAATAGTCAAATAACAACAATCGTCAACAACACTCAATTACAGAGCAAGCAAGACATCACATAAATCCTAGAACCGCTTTGGCTCTGATACCAATAAATGTGACACCCTATACCAAATTACGACAAGCTACATGAACTATAGGCGGCGGGAAAGCTAAAATACCGGATTTTAAAATTTTTCTTTCAATCACCTTCAATTATCTAAACATTGGTATAACTACTTAAGCACCAAGTAGTAGCTCATAACCAAAGAGCTTGACAAGAAAACAAGGATCGAGTAAAGTTCAAACCACCATTCACTTAAACATTCGAGTCTAAGAACTTAAGCCTTCCAAAACAACTTAGCATTACTAACCAAGGCATACCAACAAGTTTCCATGTTAGCAACAAAAACATATATCATACAAGACAAGTTCACAAAATCTATTTACATCATCCTCTCATTCCGCCTCGGTTCCACGAGCTCCGCGATCCTAAGACTTCTCTTTACCTGCACCAAAAGAGGTGCGTAAGCACTTATAATGCTTAGTGAGGCGGTCGTCCCGTCCCACGTTTATACACACATGTGATCAAAGACTTACCGAAACAAAAGCAACACAAGCAAGCAATCAAGCAAGGAATGATAGAGCTCCACCAAACACATACAACACAACAACTTAGACAAACCATAAATCAGACCCATATGGTCAAGTCCTAACACACATATCGATCATGGTAATTCAATAATCACATAGACCAACCACGGTCACGCACTCACCTTGGTTGATGATTAGAAACGATGAAACAACACAGCCGTTCCTTTGATTTTTGAATCCTAAAGCTTGCTTCTTCTCTTGGTACAACACACCACCAGGATAACTACAATTTTTCCTGTCAATTAGAGCACCAAGCATACTCTCAAATGACGAATCATAAGCTTTAACTCGGATTACCAAAAACCCCAAATTCTCGGATTCCTCCTCTAAAAACAGAGCTTCACTTAACCGATCATATCTCTTGATCTAGACAATATTTGAGCAATTCCTTTGGTTAGTTAAGACCCTCAAGGATCTACCCACCAAATTTCAACTCATTCTGTAAAGATTTGAGTACCCAATCACTCTCTCAATCCCGACCCGTCGGGATTGCTCTGTTTTGAGCGGTTTTGAGAGAAAATTCATATCTCTCAAACTACTCGATTAAACTCAACGAAATTTGGTAGTTAATTAGTCAAGAGATTGAAGAACTTACTCAAAAATGTTCAGCTCAATCCGATCTCGTTTGGTAGCCCCGATCGGACCTTGAATCAGCTCCCCACACTTTCTCCGCTTCTCCTTCTTCTCCTTTCTCTCCCTCCCTCTAGCTCCACGAAAAAGTCTCACCCAATGAGCACGAAGAAGGTTATGGAAGCTTATAGAAGCTTTGAGAAGAAGGAGGAGATATTTGTTGGTTTAATTAAATTAAACCAAATCGTAATCACTAAACCGAGCTCAAATAAACCAATTCCCGTAATTCCCATTGAATTTCTTCTCCTCGTTTAGGATTTCCGCCAAACTTCCCGAAATATTTGAGACATCTCCCCGTCCCAAAGTATTTATTTCACTCCCTTCCATACCCTGAAATTATAGCTTAATTCCGTTTAAACTGAACCACTCAGGATTTATTCTCGACGATCAATCCTTGATCAATTCAACCCATTCTCCGCCCGTATGGCTATTAATCGAGCTCGGTATCGTTCTGTACTTGATTCAGTAACACCCCCGGATTTAATACCGCAAGATCCCACGTGGTCTCCCAACGGCTAACCCGTCAAATTCCAATACCACAGGACTCGCGAGTTAAGTCCGTCAAACGACCTAGCACATTAGAATCCAATACCACATGCTCCTAATATGCTAAGTCCCCGTGAGATCCAATACCACATGCTCTCACTCGGTTTACCAATCTATTAGAATTAAATACCACATGATCCTAATCGGTAAACCGCCCCGTTAGGATTAAATACCACATAATCCTAACCACATCATTAGAGTTAAATACCACATAACTCTAATGACCCGTCATTAGGGTTAAATACCGCGTAACCCCAATGACCCGTCAATAGGATTAAATACCACATAATCCTATCGACCCAACCACGTATTAGGATCTATTGACATCGATCCATAACTCATCGAATCAAGACGGAACAATACACCGCTCTCAACTCCGCAACNGCTTTGAGAAGAAGGAGGAGTTATTTGTTGGTTTAATTAAATTAAACCAAACCGTAATCACTAAACCGAGCTCAAATAAACCAATTCCCGTAATTCCCATTGAATTTCTTCTCCTCGGTTTAGGATTTCCGCCAAACTTTCCGAAATATTTGAGACATCTCCCCGTCCCAAAGTATTTATTTCACTCCCGTCCATACCCCGAAATTACCGCTTAATTCCGTTTAAACTGAACCACTCAGGATTTATTCTCGACGATTAATCCTTGATCAATTCAACCCATTCTCCGCCCGTAGGGCTATTAATCGAGCTCGGTATCGTTCCGTACTTGATTCAGTAACACCCCCGGATTTAATACCGCAAGATCCCACGTGGTCTCCCAACGGCTAACCCGTCGAATTCCAATACCACAGGACTCGATCGAGTTAAGTTCGTCAAACGACCTAGCACATTAGAATCCAATACCATAGGCTCCTAATATGCTAAGTCCCCGTGAGATCCAATACCACATGCTCTCACTCGGTTTACCAATCTATTAGAATTAAATACCACATGATCCTAATCGGTAAAGCGCCCCGTTAGGATTAAATACCACATAATCCTAACCACATCATTAGAGTTAAATACCACATAACTCTAATGACCCGTCATTAGGGTTAAATACCGCGTAACCCCAATGACCCGTCAATAGGATTAAATACCACATAATCCTATCGACCCAGCCACGTATTAGGATCTATTGACATCGATCCATAACTCATCGAATCAAGACGGAACAATACACCGCTCTTAACTCCGCAACACATGAAATACCACATCATGTGTCAATCCGTCAATACATGAAATACCACATCATGTATTCGACGTCCCCCAATACATGAAATACCGCATCATGTATTAAATAACCACGATTAACTAAACAACATCCCATCTCTTATTAATTCTCCGCCAAAATACAACAATCCCGAGGGTTCATTTACAACAAAAGTCGAATAAAATACATCACAAGAGAATGACTAGGAACACGGATGTTACAGAAACCACTTGGCCTTGTTGAAGACTATCCCCTCAAGATCGGAGAGTGCCTTGTACCAACGGACTTCATTGTTATGAAGATGGGACCAACCAAATAGCTCCCTCTCCTTCTTGGGACTCCATTCCTCAATACCGTCGGTGCGAGCATGGACTTCAAAAACAAGAGGGTAATGCTCAAGAACATGGATGATAAGCTTTTTTACCCAATGAAGCCTCCATCAAATGGGCTTTGTGGCGCAATTACCATTGAGGATGATGAGATTCGTGTAAAAAGGTAGAGTATGTAGGTTGTTGTGAAAAGATGGATGTTGCTTCACTCCCAAAAGCTAGTTGTCAGAAGAAAGGATCTTATGAAGAAAGCGCTTTTGGTTATGGTAATAGTGAAGGAACTTTGGTCATCAATGAGACTTGCTTGGAATCGCTCCCTCCCACCACTATGGAGAATGGGGTTGAAAGAAGCAAGAGTACAAAGAAAGAAACAAGGACCAAGGTCAAGGAAAAGCCACTAAGCAAGCTTGATGAGTATAAGACCATGCTAGATCAACCTTCCATCATGACTCTCACTCCTTGGAAACATGAAGATGGGGTGATTGAGTACAAGATGAAGTGCAAGGGATGGCCCAAGCCTTTCTCCTCGGTTAAAGCAATCCTCACACCGGAGCTTAAAGAGAAAGGGCAAGCCGGTTTTTAAGAGGTCATGAGCAAGGTGCTTATGCTTGAGCTCAAAGACCCACCAAGGAGTTCCACCACTCCTTCTCCACCCGCCTAAAAGGGTAACAAACGTCGAGCTTAGTGACGTTAAAACAAAGCGCACTTGGGAGACATTCCCATGTCTATCTTTGTACATATTTTCAATCTTTTCTAGTTCTTTTAAATGTTTTGTTGAGTGGGTGCAAGGTTCTTGATGGTAGCAAGGTTGTGGCAAAGTACAACGGTGTTTGGTGTTGGAAAGCTCTTCATTCTCTTCATTCTCTCCATTCCCAGAGTACCACTCCTCCATTGTAAGTAGCTTTTTTCTTTTGAATTTTGCATTTCATCTTTTGTTTTGGGTTTCTTCCATGAATTTATTTCACACTGGGACGATTGATATATCATGGTTTTTACCCCTTTTAAGCCATGATATAAGTCCGTTTTATAGAGTTTTTCTACTACTTTGGAGTCTTTTAGAGTCTTTTACAGGTTTTAGCACGTTTTGAGCATAATTGGAGATATTGGAGCTTTTTGGAGGATTTTGGAGCAAAACAGAAGCTTGTGTAGCTGAGTACTCGATTTAGAGTCTCAGTATCGATCGACACTACCCTAGTATCGGTCGATACTCATTGCAGCAAGACAGAAGTCGCGACTTTTATGAAGAGTTGAAGAATTGCAAAATTGCCCACAAGAATTTAATAATTGCAATAAGCCCCAAAACGTGTCTTAGGTTATTAATTAGGTTTTGAGCCAGTTTTGTTGGCAACGTTTTGATTAGACTTGATTCTGGGATTCTGAGTTTTGTGAGAGAGCTTTCTAAGGGAGACTAGTCTGAGACTTTGTTCGTCCGAGAGAAGATTTCGAACCCTCTTGTTACTCTCCTTTTTATTATTTATTTGAGTATTATTTCAGTCATGTTTATTGTCTCAATTACCATGTCTGAGTAGTTCTCTTGTTAGGTTCAAGGTTCTCATAAGGGTTTTCTCTGAATGTTAGGTTAATTGAATGATTAGGATTCACCACCTGAATTAGTTCTTCGCCTAGGTTGTTCTCAAAGCTAATTCTAGACTGATCACCTAGAACTTAGATCTTATGATAATTGGTTAGGCACGAGAGTGCGATTAATTACCTGACAGAACCTAGAGTGAGCAAAATAACTATTCGCAAAGAGATTTGGTTTAGTTGTTTTGTGAACAAATCAAACTTGAACTAAAAGCTGGTTTAGACTTTAGGATTCGCAAAGAGATTTTGAATTCTAGGATTTAGACTTAGATAGTTTTCGCAACGAGAGTTGGTTAGCTATACTTTAGTGATTTGAGTTCAAGAACCGCGCTAAATCTGAATCCTGTTAGCTAGTTTATCTACATTCATTGAGTTCCTGAGAAATACCTTGAGCCTATCTTTCTTCCAATCGACTTACAACACATTTAATTTACGCATTGCTTTCGTTTACAACTATTGGTTTAGCTTAATTCTAATATTTATAATCTATTGAGTGATATCTGGAGTTCTTGTGTTCGACCCCTAACTATACGGCAACACTGCTTTAGTACTTTTTAGGGTATTAATTTGAGCATATCAACGATGTGATTTAAGTTTGGGGGAGGGACCGGTATCTAATCATGTGTTTTGTGTTCTTATTTTGATTTTTGCATCTTGAGTCTCATGCATATCATGCATCAACAAAAATCGAAATTTTTTGAAAAGTAAATCATCTAGTTGCATTTCATGTGTAGATTGAGTCTAATTTGCATATAGGTTGCTGATAGTCGAATTTTTACTAATCAATTACTTAAACCCTACTCATTTCATTGTAGTATTTGAGGATCAATCCAAATGGGTTTTGATTCAAGACACCAAGAATACATAGAACTATCCAAGTTAAGCGAATACGATTGGTTTGAGTTTAATTCTAACAAGCTAATTCAAATTAAAGACAATAACAAGAGCTAGCAATACTAAACGAGGGTAATGCAATAGATAAAAGGTGAATTCAAGGATAAGCCAATTGAAATAAGGTGATCAATGGCTAATTAATGATGTCCAAAACTCAAGCAATACTAATCCCTAGGCAAAGATCACTAATTATGACTAATCCTCTCTCAAGGCTCTAATCACCTTTGCTAATCGCTAATCCAAGATCAAATTCTCATTTGTGGATAATTAATTAGCAAGCATTAAGTTTAACAATCAAGATCAAGCAATAATCACTCTAGACAACTACTCTCATAGGCTAGAAATGAATATCTCTTAATTAGTTCATCAAGGCATTTCATCAAACACCTTGTGGGTGTGAAATGCCCCTTGATCTAAATCCACTTTCTCAAGCTAGATTTAGCATTAAGAGTACTAATCAAGAAGGGAAATATAATAATCTAATCCTAGACATCATTAATCATCCATGGAATCACCCTAAATCTACCAAACCCTCAAATCCTAAATGACTACTCACTAATCACCATGATTCCAACAAAACCCATAAGAGAAATGTTAAAACCCATAATCAAATGATTGGAAGATTAGAAAATAGAAGATAGATGGAAGGAATTGATAAAAACAAGATTAAATTGCATAAAAGTAGAAGATCTCTCTTACAAAGTACTTAGAACACTTAGGGAAAAGTTAGCATAAAAAAAGAGATAACCCAAGAAAATTAGGTTTTTGGGTTTAAATAGTAAAAAGGGGTGAACCGGATCGATCCGGGACAAACCGGGTACCGACCCGGTCGAATTGGGTAAAAAGTGGTCGGGGGTCGCTTACACCGACCGCACAGATTGGTGTTACGGGTCGGTATAAGACATGTGTTTGCACCGATCGAACACACCGACTTGTGGACTCGGTGTTGGTGGCAAGTGTGTCGAGGAAGTGAAAGGCACACCGATGTCATGAATCGGTGCAACAGATCGGTGCTAAGGGCAAGAAGCTATTGATGTTGCACCGAGCTGTTACACCGACTTGTGGGCTCGGTGTAATCCCCTGAAGCTGCAACGTGATATCCTCATAATTTGCATCATTTGAGCATTCATTTATCTTAGGTTTTATTTCTTTTGCATGTGTCTCATAGCATTTTCATAGTGTTCTAGTCTCAATTAGAGTATAGGATGTTTTGCATTAGGTCCTAGCGAGTCTCGCATGTTTTGGAGTCTTTTCTAGGTACTTGGAAGTGTTTTGGGGAGGATTAGGAGCCATGGAACCAAGCTTGATCGGATTTGGATGCAAAAGGAGATGGCCAAGGCAAAAAGGCAAGTTTTAGAGGACTGTACCGACCTGTTCTGGGGCGGTACGTTTGATCGGTATTGAGGCAGAAAGTTATGCCGATCCACAGCTCAACTCATGCCGCTCAAGAACCGACTGGCACACTCCCATGGATCATCCGTTTTCACTCAGCCACCCTTTCTTCTTGACCTGCACCGACCAATCCTGGACCGGTATGTCCGATCGGTATCAAGACAAGAGGAAAAGCCGACCTAAGGAGCCTTCCCATACCGACCTGGAATGACGCGGGACAAATCCTCAAGAAGATTAGTACCGACCCACTCTCGGTCGGTACTACCGAGCGGCACTAACTCAGCGATCGCACATATAAACTTTTGCCGGCTGAAACTCATCCAGCATGCGACCCGGCACGCTTTGCATCGACCATATTTCATTCTAGCCGACTAAATCTGCACCCAGCATCCACCTGACCTGCACGACGAAAATATGTACCGAGTGGTTTGTACCGACCCAGGATCGGTCAGTACAAACTTTCTATTGCAATTCGACCCATATCCGACCGGGTCAATACCCGGTTTGTCCCAAGTTGACCCGGTTCGCACTATTCATTATAAATAATTTTTAGACCTAACTTTTGAGAAAGTCTATTTTTTTATGCTAAAAAAACCTCTCTGAGTGTGTTCTAAGTGATTTGTAAGAGATATCTCCTTTTGATTTATGCAATTTAAGCTTGGATCCTTTGATTTCTATCTTCTATCTTCTATCTCTACTTTCTTAATCATTTAATCATCTAATCATGAGATTTAACATGTTCCTCATAGGATTTGTTGGGTTCTCCATGATTAGTGAGTAGTCTTTTAGGAGTTGAGCGTTTGGTAGATTTAGGGTGATTCCTTACCCTTCTTGATTAGTACTCTAAATGCTAGATCTAGCTTGAGAAAGTGGATTTAGATCAAATGGCATTTCACACCCACAAGGTGTTTGATTAAATGCTTTGATGAACTAATTAAGAGATATTCATTTCTAGCCTATGCGAGTAGTTGTCTAGAGTGATTATTGGTTGATCTTGATTGTTAAACTTAATGCTTGCTAATTAATTATCCACAAATGAGAATTTGATCTTGGATTAGTGATTAGCAAAGATGATTAGGGCCTTGAGAAAGGATTAGTCGTAATTAATGATCTTTGCCTAGGGATTAGTATTGCTTGAGCTTTGGACATCATTAATTAGCCATGGATCACCTTATATCAATTGCCTTACCCTTGAATTCACCCTTTATCTATTGCATTACCCTCGTTTAGTTTTGCTAGCTCTTGTTACTTGTTCTAAATTCGATTAGCTAATTAGATTAAACACAAAAACCAACCTTGTTGCTTGAATTAAGTAGTTCTATGTATTCTTGGTGTCTTGAATCAAAACCCATTCAGATTGAATCTCAAATTCTACAATGATACGAGTAGGGTTGAGTAATTGATTAGGAAAAATCCTACTATCACAACGGTGTTGGTGTTACACCGATTGCTTGCACCGATCGGTGGGCTCGGTGTAGGGCGTTCTCCAAGCTTCTTTAAGTCTGTATCTTCCTTTCTTTGCTCCCAATCCGAACGGCCTCAAGTCCCAAGTCTCGAATCTCCTCCAAAGTACCTAGAATACATTCCAAAACATGCGAAAACTCCCTACGATCTAATGCAACATCCTAAATTCTAATAAACACCAAAATGCTAAAGAAAGATATGATTTAGCATGTGAATGACCTAAACTGCTAACTAAGATGCATGCTAAAGATATGTAAATTATGCAAATATCAATTCCCCCAAACTTATTCATTTGCTTGCCCTCAAGCAAACAAGCAAGAACAAGAAGAGAGAGAGGTTTGAAAGCAGGAGCTCATATCCACAAGTATCATTAAAATAATTCGAACTCAATGTCCAAGTTGCTAGCTCTAAGATGCGATCAAACAAGTCTACTTAAAAAGAGCTAGCCATATCCTTCCCTACACAAATCAAGCTCAAGTCTCAACCTACACAAGCACTCATATCGCCCAATCCTTTAACATTCATTTAATCGTTCAAGTGAATCATGTTCATGCAAGACAAGTGAATTCATTTGGCTAGGGTAAAGGTCTTGAGATTAAATGATCTCAAATGTAAGGGATTATTTCAATGCAAGGGATCTCTCAATGAATGAGCAAGCTTTAGCAAAATGGTAAAAGTAAAAGGCAATCTATGCATACAAGGATAGACTCACATCTACCCAATGCCTAAAATGTCTCTAACCCTAGCATCTCTAACCATGAAGCCCCAGACCCCTTTTGTTCTCAAGGCTTTTTGCCTTCATGTCCCACACATCTTTCTTCATCTTTCTCACTTGGGGAATTTCTTCTTCTTCCTTGAATCTTGTGGTTTTGTGCTTCTCTTGTTGTTTCCTTAGCTCTTCTTTCTTTCTCTTTCTTTGCCTTGTGATATGGTCAAATTAATACCCTAAAAAGTACTAAAGCAGTGTTGCAGTATAGT